>PISX010007494.1:0-88392 GCA_004024625.1 Mellivora capensis | reverse complement strand
TCCCCCCTGCCCCCCCTTGCTGTCCTCCCCCTTTTCTCTCCTCCTCCCTCTTCAATGCAACATGTCACATCCAGCCGATGGGATGCATCTCCTCTTCTCATGACGTTAATATTCTAAACAAACAGACGTATTACATCAATCTAATCAATGCACTCTGAAACTCATGACCATCTAAGTTATGGAAATGTATTTTGTACATCTTCAATGTTCAGCTGAAAATCAATAAAAATCCATTATCTAATATTTCAACTGCCACCCACTTGAGACGGAGTTAAAAATAAATCTCTCCAAAGAAAAAGATTAAACTGTCTGATGCCATTACTAATTATTGATATTCACTTCTTATAATATTATACCTGGTAGGCAATTATTGGTAATTAAGTGTGCAGTAGATCAGTCTCAGAGGAAAAGAAATGGTAAATTGTTAGATTGAGGTATTTCAGATTTGTTTGTGACCATTTCAGTAAATATTAACATTTTAAGAGATACACACTGGGTCAATATTATTGGTTACTGTTTCTAAACATGGATCTAGTTTCAAAATGTATACCTAGGAATCGCAGATCATTAGCATGGCGTTTGGGCTGCTTCAAGAAGAGCCTAAAACTGTGCCGGATTTCAGGAAAAGGCAAGAGAAACACAAAGATGTTTAGCTGTCTGGAGACCAGCATCCGGCATCCTCTGCGAAGCACAGCCTGGAGCAGAGGCTGAGAACTGTCGCAGTTTGTTGAGAACGAGACAGCCTTGGGCTGAGAGTTGTTACCATCGGACGTGGATTTCTTTAACGCGTTCCTCACCCTCGCCCCAGAGAGGCACATAAACTTTCCAGACAAGCCCCACGGAGAGTTTGGGCCATGAGACTGGAGTCCCCTGCTGGCACCCAAGCCCAGGCTCCACTGCCTTCAGCAACTCTGAGATCCAGGTGCATTTCCCTGGCCCCGTCCTCTCACACCTGCCTTGCTCAAGGACAGGATGAGTGCTTGGAAGACAAAATATCAGCCAAGGCACACATATCCTGTACTTCACCACAAGGAATCCTATCTGGCACCTTTGTGACTCCAACATATATTTATGCATAGTCCTCAACGCTCGCTGAGAGGGCTTCCCCCCGTGCCCTTCCCCCACAAACATGAGACCCACCAGGAGACCCACCACGTGCTGGGCACTGTGCAGGACACAGGGGACGCCGCGCCTGCCTCAGAGGGAGCTCAGGACACAGAGCGGAGAACAGTGCCTGAGGCAGACAGGCACAAAGTGATAAAGTCAGGACAGGTTTGCAGTGCCCCCGGGGAGTCTTCCTGGAGGAGGTGACCAGAATCTGAATTTGAAATAAGAAGTGGGACTTTCGTCCAGGCAGGTCATGGGAGCAGGGCCTTCTGGGAAACAACGGCTGCATGCTCGTTGTCGGGAACCCTTGAAAAAATGGGGCTCCTGAAAGAAATAGCCAGTATGTTTGGGTTAGGAGATGAGTCAGCAGATTATGGACCTGCGAGCTGGGGCCATCACGTCTGGACCGACCTCCGGGCCATCTGGAGCCTTTGAAGGATCCAAAGCAGAGGAATGAGGAGAACAGACTTGGTTGAAAAAACAAAGTCACTCTGGCAGCCACGAGAGAAGATGGTAGGGATGACGGTGGAGTCCGAAAACCAACGCAGAGGCTCTTGGTTGTGGCGTGGGTGAGGAGAGCCAGCACTGGACACACACCCAGCCTATCAGAACTGAGGCCGTTGCATGGGGCTGAGGCAGAGGAAGACCAAGAAAGCCTTAGGATGCCTGTCCTCACTGGCCGGGGCCCCACAGAGCAGATGGGGATGCAGATGAGGAGGTAGGCAGAGTCCAGGGATCCAGTTCAGAGGCTGGGGTGAGGGCGTTTACATGGCATGCCAGGGAACTGCCTGGAGAAGGTGACTGGGATCTGGGGCTGGCTTTCAGCTGTGGAAGCAATCAGAGCCTAGCTGGGAAGTCGGAGGGAGAGAGAGCCGAGTGCTCGGATGCAGGGCAGAGCGGAAAGAAGCCAAAGGGTGGACCCAGAGAATGGCCCCCATTGGACTGCAGAGAAGGGATCTGAAAAGGATCAGCCAGGAGGGAGGGCTGCAATGTCTGTCTATTTCCTTCACGCAAGTACTCTGATTATTTTTAAACTATCACGATTTGTTGTTTAAAACTTGGAAACTATAAAAGCTCATAGATGCGAAAATATGATTTCCCTATAATCCCATTCAGATAATCACGTTCCCTCTTTTCCCCACGTCTCAATTTAATATGTCACTAAGTGAATAACCCTTTAGAGAAACACATAAAAAGGTCCAAGTGAAGAAAGAATTTGCTTTTTGGTTTTTGCAGTTGACCTCTCTACCTTGATATTGAATGAACTACACTCTTATTTGGAGGCAAATGCATTTATTATTTTAATATCAAATATAGAAAACAGATGAACATCTCCACAGACCTCCGTAGAGATGAGTTGTTTCCTACCTGTAGAAAATTATTCTTACAGTCAGCCAAAGATTTTAAGATCACCTTCTTAAATATATAGACCCCAAAAATAAATTTTTAAAATTTTGTAGACCGAAATTCAAAGAAACCAAATTTCAGGTTTTCTACACCAGGTAAAACCTTTCTATACCTTTCCAACCTGTATTTGCAGGATGGATTTCAGTGCGATCGCTTCTGCGCGTGCCGTGTGGAATGCTGCTCCGACCGGGACGTTCCCTTGCTTTTGTCACTTTGTTTGTGTGTATGGTTTTCCCTATTCTGGTGACCTATCCTTGGGCATTTTCTCAGGAATAATTTTGGAGCATACATTAGGCATACAATGAAGCGTGGGCCCATGCACCCCGAGTCCACAGAGTAGAGGAACAGGGACCCCGAGCTGTCCATCCACCGGCAGCCAGGGAGCCGTCCGTGTGTCTGTCTGCAAGCAAGCCAGCTCTCGGCTCCTCTTTGGCCAGACGCCGAAGAGAGGACACCACGGACCCGATGGGCAGGTGAGCAGCCGCGATACCCAGGAAACCACTGATCGCTACGCAGGCAGGAGTGGAGGAACAGCAAAGACGGGGCCAGGGAGGGTGACTGTCCTTGGGACTAAGGAACTGCCGAGGCAGCTCCGTGGGAATGTGGGGTGGACTCTGCTCACCTCCCCCAGAACCTAGAGCAGCCGCACAGCACTGGGCTCAAGTTTGCAGCCCCTCGGCTCTCCAGCGTCAGTGCCCAGTTTCTCCCTGTGTGCGCTGCACAGCCCAGGCTCACCTGGAGGTGACTCCAGGACTGCGGTGGGGGACAGCCTTCCCAGCACCCGTCCCTGCGCACACAGCCCGGAGCAGCCCCACAGCCAACGGAACAACTCCTTTAAGCAAAGGCAAGTCCTGAAGGACTTCCTCTGAGGTCTCTTTCAGAAGATTCACCTTCCCCAGGGAGTTTAAAAATTTAATTTAAAAATGAAAAACCTTGAATTACGAGTGGCAGGAACACATTCGTCCATTCGTTTGGAAATTCTGCGATGTCGCGAGCAATGCCGGGAACGTCTTTGAGACTCTGGCCATCGCTTCGTCTGACGTGGTGTGTCTCAGATCTGTGTCATCTCTACACAAAGGCGATTCGTTGCACTGGTCTATGAGCAGAGGAGCTGATTGTCATCGCTTAGCAGGTACGGATTGGAATGCAGCCTGAAATTCACCGTCCAGATCAGCACAGAGTACTCGTTGCTCAAAGCCAAGTACATTTTGCTGTGTTCCTTGGAGCACAAAATATTAGAAGAGGGAGTAAATCGCTCTTCTCTGTCGTAGTCAATGAGGGATGTGTCTAAGGGCAAAGTAAGACCCTAGAGATTGAAAGCACCCCAGATTCACCCAGACTTTTGTCTTGGGTCTCCTGACCTCCAAGCGCCACTTGGAATGACATGAGAGACAGGGCACGCCCACTGGGGGGCCAGGTGATCACCATGACTTCCAGCTGTGAACCTAGGTGTAAAACTGAAGAGAAGTGGTTCTTCAAAGTGAGAAACTCATCAAGATTTAAAAATACATACCTCCCCCCCATACCATTTCCCTGAGTCATTTTTCTTTTGAGCACAAAATCCAAGGAAACCTAGCTGTCGCCTGCAGAATTGTTTGAATCCTGAGATTTTTTTTTTTTTTAATTCTGGGTTTGAAAATTGATTTTAAAATAAAAATACCAAAAACAAAATTTTGTTTTCCTTTACAAGCAATCTCAGGCTCCAAATAATTTACTCTCTGCAGTTACATCGTTAAAAAAATCCACGCGGCTTGCTTCTGCATCCGGCTGGTGTCTAAATTTGTGTATAATAACACAAGCTTCCCACAGAGATACACACACACACACACACACACACATATGCGCACGCGCACACACACACACACACACACACACACACAGGGCACAAGCCACTGTGAGCCGGGTCCTGCTGATTATGCAGCAGACCCCGCGGCTGGTTTCCTGTTTTGCTCATTAGCTCTGGGGCAGCGGGGTGTGCTCAGCCCCGAGGAGGTGCCTGGGCTGTCTGGCCTGCAGAGACCTCTCTGTCTGGGACAGGACCATTGCATCCAGACAGGGAGAGACCGTATGTGCCGGTTGTTATTCTCAACACCAAAAGCCACCCCAAACAGCTCTGTGCTGGGGCTGCCTTTAAAAACGTTTGAATTCTGAAAGCGCCTCTCCTGAAAGTGCTGGGAGGTCACGCTCTGATTCGGGGCATCCCATCCGCCCCTAAGTGTGGAAAGCGGGTTACCCTCTCCCGTGGTGAGCTGCCGGCGGCGAGCGAGGCTCTTCCAGCCACAGCGGTTATCTGTGAAAGAGAGCAGTTTGCTTGCAAATGATGAGCCCTGCTTCCCTGGCTGGGAAGGAGAGGGGAAGCCGCCTGGCCCAGAAAGACAGCCGGTTTCAAAGGCTGTTGCTCCTTGCGCAGCCCCCAATTAGGGCCTCGCTATAAATGCACCAGCTTTAACCTCAAAAGTCAGAATCTTGGACGTGCACAGCGATTCCAAGAAACATGAAACATCAAATAGGAATATTATAATCCACATGAAGCCGTCACTGCGCAGGTATTACCCCGGCATTTCAAAGTGGCTTCTCCTGTTTAACGAAGGGAATTAGCTCAATAAAAGTTTATGTGCTGCGTGGTCCTCCACATTGTGTTCGCATTCTCGCTGTTACGTGTTATTCTACTGGCTATAATGAAATCTTCAAAGAACTCAAGTGCCCTGTGGCTAACAGACTTTCCAGATCAGACACCGTGGGACAAATAACTTGCATTTTTTGATTATACCTAGTGAAAGAAGTTTTATTTTGTTTTTCATTGCACTTGGACAAAAATCCAGAATTCCGTTTCTCAGGCTTTTTAAAGCCTCTCTCAGGAAAAAGAAACTATAGCCTACTCACTTTGAACTAATCATAAACTCCCATTTCAAAGAACTAACTAATATTCCCAGAAAGGTACTTTTTGAAGACGTGTTTTGCATAAGAAGTCTTATGGTAGCTTGTAGAGAACTAAAAATAAAACCCTAGCACTGTACATAGAACTGATGTATTTTCTCAGAAGATAAATTTTAAAAAGATTTTTTTTTTCTTTGAGAAAAGAGCCAACTATATTCCTCTATGTGAACAGAGTATAAAAAGCACGGCCCAATGTGACCTTAGTATATCTAATTTCTTATCTACATTTGCCAAATTAATTTGAAAAAATCAGACTGGCTTTGCTAAGGGTTCCCATGGATACATTTTCATCTCCTTACCAGCCCCCGTTGTGGGACACGCACCCGCTCTGACGCTGACCCTCCAAGGTTCTCGTCTGTCACTTTCCCCTAGACTCAGGACGTCTGTCACCCTAGGTTTGACCAAAGCGTCCACATCTATTAAATATTTGATCCTCGCAGACGCTACAGCGAACTTACGTGACATTTGGCTTCTACCTGTCTGATGTTAATAATAATATTGCAGAGAGATACATGGCTAGGACTGGAGAGCAGGCCTGTTAGGAATAATGAGAAAATATTTAAGTGTTCCGTTCAGACCCAGAAATTACACATCCCAGTTTTTATCAAGTCTGAATGACAGACGTATTAAATAGTATCATTCTTACCCTGAATAGTACCTTGCCCTTCACTGGCATTAAAGTGTGTGTGTGTGTGTGTGTGTGTGTGAGAAAGAGAGAGAGAGAGAGAGAGCTGAAAAGAAAGGGGGGAAGAAGAGAGAGAGGAGGAAGGAAGGAAGGAAGAATATTTAACAATTGTTAGCCAGGACACTCCGTTCTTCCGAGTCGTAAATTCTTGGGTGGTTGCTATAATTTCTGTCTGTTAAAATGAAAACTCAAGGATCTACAGAGAAGTTTCTTACAGAAACAGCCTTTTAATTTGGCACCTGCTATGGTACCTTTAAAGAAAATATCAATTTAACTGACAGTTTCTGAAAGAAAGTGGATATCATAATATTGTAAGATTTCCAAATATTGGCTCACGCTTGGCTGTTTAGAACAGGTACTCACGCTAATCTTACATCCTGAGAAACTGAGGCAAAAAGTGAGCTCAAATTCTTTGGAGGAAAGCAAGAAAACTTAGAAGAAGAAATCACCTTCCCAGAATTCCTGGGTTGGAGGGCATCTGATCTCTTAATCGTGCTCTTACCACCATAATTTTCATAGTTTATCCTGAGATTTCTTTTCTTTCTCTGGTTTTAATCATAAATTTCCCAGGAAATTGCCCTGTAACTGCCACATAAGGAAGACAGATGTTCCAGAGAAAGGGGCAATTTTATTTTACAAGGTATCTTTTAACATACACACGTGAAGTATCATAAATTGTCAAAGAATAGCAACATTGGGTATAAGGGGTGGTTAAAACAGAATTTGGAAAAGCAATTCTGCAAAAAGCTAATACGATATAATTATGTGTGCCTTTACAGATCAAAATTTATCAAAGAGACTTGTGAGCACCTACAGAAGTGGAGCATGGACCGCCCCTGGCCTCTGGCTTCCACCTGTTTCACGGTCCCCAGACATAACCCCGTGTTCCGTCATCCATCTGTGTTCCACTCATCGCTTTGGAAAAGGGTGATATTTCCCCCCCGATTATGAAAGTAAATAATAGTTCTTGTGAAAATTTTGGGAAAAAATAGAAGGAGTGAAAAAGAAAGAATTTCTCACCATGGTATTTCCTGGGCAGAACCAATATTAATTTGTCATATTTTCTTCTAGGTTTTTTTTTTCCCTATGTGAAGGAAGTAGGAAGACTAGTTTGAAAATATACAAATACAAATGTGTCGGGGATCTTTCATTTTTTATTTTGGAGATGGTGCCCGCATAGTCCAAGTACTGCAGAGTAGGATTTCCTACCAGAAATGCCCGGAGAAGACCCAGCCTCTTATATTCAAAGTGGGAACTTTCCACTCTAAGCCATGGCTGAGAGAGACAACGATTTTGTCTGTTTTCATCTCAGGCTCGGAGGGATCCGTGGCTCACACTTCCAGGTTTATGGGACATTTTCGTGTTGTTCTGCCCTGAGAAAGGGTTTTCTAAGTTCTACCTTTTCCTCCTTTAACACGTCCAGGATGCAGCTTGACCCCGGATGGAGCTCGAAATCATCGGGAAAGAATCGGTGGGGGCTGTCTTTTCTGGTGGGGTGGGGAGCATGAAAAATCCAAAGGTTAAGAAAGAAGTGGAGGCTTCAGCTGGTCACGGCCTCCCCTCCTCTCCTTCACCCTCCCCACTCTTCTCCCCAGGGCAGCAGGAAAGGAGAGTGGGGACAAGAGGCACCCTACCTGCCTACTGATCTCTGAGAGTTGGGGCATCCCTGCCCCACACACCGCTGCTCCCCTCGTCTCCTTAGAGTAATCTTCTCAGGTGCTGGGCACACTCCCTCCTCTTAGCCCATCAGCCTAGCAACCGTAAATGTTCTCTGCTGTTGCTAGCCCCAGAATGGCTTGTCCACCCTTGGGCTAGTTCTTCAAATCAATTTGCTTCATGCCTCATGTTTGGAAAAACTCACTCTATTAAACTCTGCTCAACTTAGTGACATTTGAGCAAGCCATTTGTTTCTTGAGGGAGATATTGACCTACACAGAATAGACATTTGGGTCCCAATTCCCCACACAAAATGTGAATTCTTCAGAGGGGCCAATGTCGTAGGAACATGGGGGACATCAAAGGTGGACAGATCCTACCTACCTTCTTGAACGAGCCTCTTAGAAGAGATTTCTGTGCAGAAAACCCATGGTGAACATAATCTAGTTAAGGAGTCAAAGAATTGGACTCACACCACCATAAGAATTAGGTTTTGCTCCCAAGCTTTCCTGGATCTCCCATCCCTGCAGTCTTTATGTATCAATCAATTTCTCTGTCATCTTTCTATCCTTCTCTTTGTACATCCATGCAAAATTTGTAAGTACATTGTATATTGTAATGTGTACTGGTAACATGTAACTTTTCCAAGTGGTTCAATTGCTTGGACCACATAGTCATGGACAGGAATGTACTTTGTTAAGAGAATATTTGTACAGAAGTTTTTGGTGTGTGTGTGTGTGTGTGTGTGTGTGTGTGTGTGTGTGTGTGCTTGTTACCTCTGTCTTTAGAACCTTTGGGGAAGTTCTAGAAGCTCCGAAAGACCCAGATAGTCACCATGATGTCTATGTAATCTCTTCTCCTCTCTTCCAGGTATGTAATATTTTTGAAAGTAACAAGACTCATCTGAACACATCAACTTCAAAGCAGATCTGTTTAATAATGAACTATATCAGAATGCTTTCAACTAATTCTTATCTTCGGATGGGTGTTCTTTGGGGGATTTTGGTGAGGTTTGGCATTTCCTGAGCTCTAAAACCTCCACCAAGCTTTCAAATACCATGCCCTCAGATAATATTTAAACAGATGTTTTGTTGCTTCTACAGTACTCTTTATGTAAATATAGGACATATATATATATATATAAATTAAAATGCTATGAAAAATTTTGCATTTACTTTTTTTAACCTGCATCTCTGATTATTTCTTTGGGATTGTTATCCAGAAGTACAAAGTGGGGGAATGGTGACATGGTGTCTTGAAGTGTATCAATAAATGGTTTTCAAAAAGGCCACAGGATTGCAGAGCCCCACCCACACTATGCATCCTTTTCCCCTTTACTTTTTTGTTTGTTTCTGACTTTTCATTTAGAAAAAAGATTATTGACTTTAAAAGTCGCAAAAATACTATGAAGAATTCCTGCCTATCCTTCACCCCGACCTCCCTGACGGTCACATCTTGAGTAGCCATAGCACAGATGTAAAAGTTAGGAAAGAAATAGCACTGACAGGGTATTGTGCATCTCATTCAGATTTCAGCGATTGTCCTAAAGACTTCTATTTTCTGGCCCAGGATGTCATTGGAGATCACACCATCGTTGCTGGTTGCGCTTGCTGCCATGTTTTGTTAATTTCCCTTAATCTGGATTACCCTCAGTCTGTGCCGTACGAGCCCTCCACTTGGGAGAACTACTGGCCAGTTACTTTATATAACGTCCTTCCATTTTGAGTCGTCTGGTATTTCCTCATAACCAAATTCCAGTCTCCTGTTCTTGACAGGAGAGATGTTAGGTTCTAGGTGTATCACACCTAGAAACACGAGGCGATTTGCGGCATTGCTGATGACGTCATCTTGGATCATGTGGTTAGTGTGGCTTCTGCCTGGTTTCTCCACTGATGGAAAAATCTGTCTTCACAGTAGAATCCCAATTAATATGTGTTGAAGGAAAGATAGAAATAGAAAATCACCATTTGGTAGACACCACAGGTGGTGGTGTCTGCCAGGTCTCTCTACCAATGGAGGAACCTGACCTTCAGTAGCATTCCAGTTAATAAATATAGAGAGAATGATGAACATAGAAAATCCCCACTTGGCAAACACCTTTGTAAACATTGTTTCAGGCAAAAATCATCACTGGATGCTAAAAGTAGTGCCCAAAATATGATGAGAAACAAGGTTTTTACATAATCTCGTGCTCTCTCTCTATGTGATACTCATTAATTACAAAGAGGGAAAATGGTAACTTGATGATGGAAAAATCTAGCCAACCACGACAAAATTTCATAAGCATTCTCAAGGAAAAATATCATTAATACGATATTAGATGGTTGTTTAATTTGAAAGGAAAGATAATCTGTTGTGACAGGTGCTGGTTATAGGCTTTTTCTTCAGTAAACTGCTCTCATTCTCTGCAAACTTCTCTCCTTGTTGCAACACTGTCTCATCTATTGATTTGTGCCCTGTTTTTATGCGTGAAGGACATTAATCTATTGTCTGCTCTATTTGGTGCCGTTCTTCCTCTGTTGTCATTCGCCTTTTAATATTATTTATGCTGATTTGTGAAACAGCGAAGCTTTCTGTGCAGTTGACTGCATCGATTGCTCCCATCACCGTCTCTTCCATCACCTCGTGGTTATGAAATCGTCACCATCTTGAAAACAGAAAAATATTCTCTTGCATTTTCTACCATATGTGATGATAGACTCTGATGTGTTTTTGTTTTTGTTTTTTCTCAAAGAATAATACATTGCTCCATAAAAATGTAATAGAGTCCTTCTGTTTTTCATAACTTTGTGATGCTCTTAGTATTATTTACTGTTTTTGCAATATGTCAGTGTGTTTCTAATTTGTCTACCTAACCCATCGATCCGTTCCCTAGGACCGGAGTGATTTATCTATCAAGTCTTTATGTCCGTTAAAGAAAAGGCCTCTCATTACTTTTATTTATCAAAATTCCACTCTTCAGTTTCTTCTAAGTGACATACCTGAAAATCTTCAGAATGACTGGGCCTAACTCTCCACCTCCAAAAATTTCTTACGGGGATTTTGATTGGAATTGCACTGAATGTACAATCTAAGCTAATTTTGAGATGGGGAAAATAAAAAGATTTTTATTCAGTTTCCTGAATTTTTAGCTCTTATTTATTTATTTTTATGAACCATTTGGGGAAAATGGTAATTTTATGATACTAAAAAGCTTAACAACTATTATGAAAATATAAGTATGTGTGACTCAATCTGTGGGCCAAACAGTAAAAATAACCTCCTTCTTTGTGCATTAACCAATTGAATTAAACTACACGTATTTTTTAATGTTTACCATGAGATACGTGCAGTGTAGCTTTCTCTAAACTCATCGTAGGAACTTGCAGATTATTTGCGGATTGTTCAGAACCTGTTTCTGCGATACTTTTGACATTGCTGTCATCATCGATGTGGGACGGCCACGGGCAGCTGCCTCAAAGTCTTCCTAGGGTGATCCCACTGAGCCTCACTAGATGACTTGCAGTCCCATCAAGTAGACAATTTACATCGTCAGCCACTGGTGTTATCATCCTCCTCATCATTATTATTTATGTTTTTGACAGAGAGAGAGAACGAGCAGAGGGAAAGCAGTAGAGGGAGATGGAGAAGCAGGCTCCCTGCAGAGCGGGGAGCTGGATGCAGGACTCAGTCCCAGGACCCTGGACTCATGACCCGAGCTGAAGGCAGACACCTAATGACTGAGCCCCCAGGAGCCCCATCTGCGCCCACATTTTCAGCCTGTTCTTGAATGAACTCTTTTGCACCAACAGCAGTTAAACTCCAAATAGTTTCTAGCTCTATAGTTTCCCTGTTGTCCAGGTCACAAATATCATTCATTGGCCTGTCCTATTTATTTGCTGACTTAACTTTATCAATTATATCACTTTCGACGGGAGGAGATTCGCAGAGAACAGATCGGCCGCCTCACTAAGGGAAGCCTTGTTCTATTGTCAAGCCAAAGAGAGTAACGACGTTTTCAGAATGAGTTTCATTGAAGTCAGATTCAAAAGGACTCATTTTCTAATGTTTACCTGTTTCCACATTCAATTCCTGTTAAAGTCCATGTGCAAATTTTGATGTACTTTTCAAACCATTTTTGCAGCTCCAACACTACGTGCTGCAAACAACAGCAGTCTTCCAGTTTTCTTTAAGTGAATCCCTGTCCTTTCAGATACATTGTATAATTTCTCTGGTGTTTATTTGGTGCCCAGTAAGGATGTGAGATTACCTGAGTTAGCAGTGAAGTGCTTACTTAATTTGTATCTTTTATAACACCGGGAAGTAGTTCCATTAGTAGTTATATTATCTTGGCTTTGATGCTGCAGATTTGAAATTGTGTGTTTCTAAATCATGGCTACAATTTCAGATTTTTCTCCATAGGTTAATCCTGATAGCATCTGTACAAAATCCAGTAAGATTTACTGTAAATATTTCTGCCTAAAATATTGTCCCATGAACCAGGAATGAGGCTTGACTTTTTTTTCTTTCAGGTGACATTCCTCACAGCTTCCTAGGATCACCGGGAAACATCACTAAGTTCAAAATTATTGAATTTCACAAGAAGTTATTAAAACAGTTTTGCACGAAACCTTTTTCATCAATAATAATTGAAATCTTACTACCTTGATGTTGACGTTTTTCCAAAAATGTCCTGTCTTATTTGAATAGGAAAAAGTGTTGTGGTGACAGGCCTCATAATTGTAATTTACAATGAGACACTCTCATTGAAATTAATTTTTTATTAAGTTTTATTTAACATTTAGCACCCAAAATACTCAATAAGGTCTAATTTAAATAATGCTAAAAATTCTGGTAGTTCATTCTAAATATTTTCATTTCCTTTATCACCACTTTTGGTGAAATGATTCATTTCTATTCTTCATTTAGATGTCTTGCTTTACTGGGAGCTTTTAGATGGCAAATAGAATAAAGGGTCACTTCTGAGAGAAGGATAGGCACTAAGCATCTCCAATCTCAGATTCCGTTCACGTTTCCACGGCGGGGACGATTAGCAGGCACTTTCCATAAATTTAGAGATATTACAGCCTCACACCTCTTGTGTGCCCACGTTTGATGCTATTTGGATTTATTTCTGTTGAATAAATCCCTTCCCCCCCAACACCCATGAAAAAGCCAAATGGTTTGTTAATTATCAAACTATGAAAGGATCCCCACCAAGAAGCTCAGAATTCTGAGCGTGGCCCTGCTCTGATACCCACTTCCTGTATGACGTTTGTTGAGGTCTGATTCCCATACTCTGAATGCCACTCTCTGACCGGTACCATTTGTGGTTCTCAGTAAAGTCACAAGCTTGTGCGACACAAACAGCTGCTCCCCGGTCATCACAGGGGAAGGACATCCAGGGCCATCCCCACCTACTCCGTGCTTCAGCTCCTGGCCCCTGCCGGTATACTTTTGTCCATGCATTCGCAGACTCGGGACCTCTCATATAAATGGCTTCTGCGATATGTGGTCTTTCGTGACCAGAGTGTTCGACTCAGCATCACATTTTCAGGGCTCCTCTAGGCGGTGATGTGTGCTAGTACCCCATTCCCTCTTGTGACCTAGCTTCTTGCTGCATTTGAGAGAGAGAGAGAGAGAGAGAGCAAAAGACTGGGGATGGTCAGAGGGGAAGCTGACTCCCACTGAGCAGGGAGGCGGATTTGGGACTCGATCCCAGGACCCCAGGATCATGACCTGAGCCAAAGGCAGACGTTTCACTGATGGACCACCCAGGCCTCTCCAAATGCAGTGGAGGTTGGGGAGCTCGAGGAGGGTGTCATGGACCCATGAGTGCTGACTGGCCTCCCCATGGACCTCTGGTCACCGTCGCAGTAATCACGCAGATCGTCAGAACCTGAGAGCGCGTAGCGTGCCGTTTCGTCTTGCCTACTCCAGAACACAATTCCCAATTCAGTGCTCTCATTTGTTTCATTCAAATGGTCTACATTGAACAAAAAAGTGGTAAGTAGCAGCAGACACTTAGTGAGTGTTTATTACACACGTGGCTTTCGGACACACCCCACGTGGATGAAATTTAACAGCCTTGGTAGGAAGCAGGAGCTGCTACTAGCTTTACTCCACAGTTGAGGGCAATGAGACTTAGCCATTTGCCCAAAGTCAGCTAGTACCTACCAGAGTCAGAATCCAGACCCACCTGTCACAGACTCTGCCTGAGAAGGAGCAGGAGTGGGGCGGGGGGGGCGGTGGGAAGCGGGTCAGGAGACAGAGCAGAAGGAAAGATCTAGACCTACTCATGGCTGTGTTCATCATCGGTTCATGGTGCGGGGTCTTTTCCACGTTATTGCATGACGGGGACAGGCAGTCCCTTAGCCTCCTTATAGACAAATACCTCTTCTAGAACAAAGGGGATTTTTTCTTTTTCTTTTTCTTTTTTTTTTTTTCCAATCTCTTCACAAGCCATAACATGACCCCCTCCTCCGTGCAGGTAAATACATGATGTTGACAAAAACCCCAGGTAAAAGCTCCAAATACACACGCGGGAGCTCCGGGGTGCTCTAGTAGAAACGAAAGCCACACCGGGGTGAAATGCTCAGGCATTTAAAACAACATTCTGGAATTCACGGGTTGGTGCTTAAAGGTAATGGCTCCAAAATGCCTCAAAATATGCGTGCACCAAACAGAATCTCCCTCTGTATTTATTGTCGGTAATAAAAATGGGCAGAAAAGGGTTTGGTGGTGAAAATCTTATTAAAACCTACGAGGCATGCAAACAGCTACAGTGTAGCATTGGGCCACAAAATGAGCACCCAGCTGTAATTCTGCCCAGGAGGGCACATAAACAGCCCGGAAGGGCTTAGAGGCTTAGAGGCTTATCTGCAATGGTAACTGGGCCTTATTGTTTGTAAATATAACGTCAGGTTAGACTGCAGAGGTGGCCGTTGTCCTGCTACTACTTCTCAGAAGCTAAATGGAATGCGGAAGGTAGCTTTTCACATGAACCACGGAAAAGGTGAGAGATCTAGGCTGCAGGGCAGGAAGAACGAGGCAGAGAAATTCTCTTTGAGGGAAATATACAAACAATACAAAACTGTGAGCATTAGAAAAGATTAGCTCTGACACAGGGTAGGGGATTTTTTCTTTGTCATTGTTCAGAGCTGAATAGCAGTAAGACTGTAAACCGCAGGCAGGGCTGCCTGGTAGGATGAGACCCCTTGTATGATGAGGTTCGTTATGAATGACATGCATAATTCTGACCCTGTTCTGCGGATTCCATCTTCTGTTGCTGCGATAGTCTGCTTGTGTGGGCCCAGGGAGCCACGCCACGCTTCAGACACACTCAAAACTATTCTGCGGGAGTGTTTGTTTTCTCTCCTTGTTCAGTAGGTCGGGTACACATTAGACAGAGATACCCACCTGAATGTACTGTCTTTGTGTAGTAAAACATATTTCATTCAGCACGCTATTTAAAAATTCTCGAGTGATGAGAAGTGCACAAGCAAACATTGCCTGGTGAGTTAATTTCATCGGTTACTAACCAAAATATGCAAACGACATCAGGAAATTGTTTGATTAGTGCGCATTTTCCAGGCTGAATATTTATGTCTGCCAGCCCGCCCCCAGCGCTCCCATATTTGAGGAAATCAAACTGGGTGAGGGCTAGTATGGAAACAAAGACAATGCAGGTGAAAGACATGTGGTCACCACGGCCACAGGTCTCAAAACGCCACTAAGTGAAAGCAGGACACAGACAGGTAACCCCAGTGCAGAAAGGCCCCCCCGCACCCTGTCCAGCCACCGCACCCTCCCCTCGCACCACCACCCCCACGCCCCTTCACACACACACACACACACACACACACACACGGCTCTGCAGAGGAGCTCTGTGGGACCTGGAGCAGCACATTCCTAGGGATCCAGCATCTGGAATAAGACATCTAGGAGGTCTGCCTCCTGCTCCAAGCTGTTGATCTGCCTGCCAGGTTGTCTCCTGTGCTGTTTGGTTGGACAGATGCAAAGAGCAAACTCTCCGGGCTTCAGAAGTTCTGCCCTAGGGCGTCCTGGATTTGCCCGTGCATTCCCCATGTGCTGGCCTACCCCTAAGGGCAAGCCAGAGAACCCTGTGGTTTGCAAGGCTCCTTCTCGATTGTTCTGAAATCCGGTGAGTTCGGTCCGGGCAAAGGCTACCAACAGTCTTAGATGATCCGCACTCCCTCCTCTGCAATGACATTTGGTGTTTGCCTGAGTAGTTACTGGAAATGTGATACATCACAGCCACTCACAACCAACGAACGGGGTGGAGAGTCCGTGGAGAGACCGTCATCATCGCCCACCATTTGCCCACACTGTTTTGTTTTGTTTCGTTTCTATGCTCATCACAGAAAAAGAGTCCTCTCTCGGGTTCCGTCCTTCGCTGTGAAATGTAGAGCCATGCTGGGGAGAAGTCTGCAGTTTACCAAATATCTCCTAAAAGGGAGTCAGAAGGTGGAGGCAGGATGGCGGGCCGCCAGGGTCTCAGGCTCGGCCCGCGACGTTGGCAGATGAGGCGAACCCCGGGAATGGAGCAGCTCTATAATTAGAATCCTATAAATGAGACATGAAAGAGACCCATTAGTTCATCTCAATCATCCCTAAAGGGACCAGCCTGAGACTGTTCCCTGCAGAACATTTTCTATACTTCGTTTATATCATTTTTATGAGGCTTATAGGATGACGGGCTTTCTTTAACTGCGTGCGCAGGGGCTTCACTATGCTTAAATAACAAGGAATCTTTGATCAGAGCAGTTTGAGCACTGAAATTGTAATATGGAGTTGATGCTTGTGAGGCGTATATGAAAAACAGGGTGCTCGGCTGCCTGTCGTTCCAAGTACACTTGCCACTCTCCCACACACAGTCACGTCACACTCTCACACACATGGGGACACTCGCTCTGTTCTCAAGAATCCCAAAATCAATAGACCCAAGAAATCACCTCTTATTTGTAAGAAGGTGAAAACTGGTGCCAGATGAGAGATGGCTATTTATCGATCCTGGGATTTGTGGGAAAGAACAGAAGAGGCAGCCTGGGGAAAGGGAGGGTCCAGTGTGTCCTCCTGAAGACCCAGCACCTGACCCATCAGGTTTCCAAGGACCCTCTGGAGAGTACATGCATCTCCCATAATCACCAGAGTTGGAGGAAGGGGAGGAGATTCTGGGCAAAACCTTAAACCCGGTTCTGCACAAGGCAGGTAGTGAGCCTGCGGACAGGAAGCCGTTGTGCCTGGATGGCCAGCACCCAGCAGGGGCCGGCAAACTCCAGCAGACTTGGAGCTGGGGACAGTCACCCGCTCTTTTACGGAGTGGCTGGGAGACCGCTGGCAAGTTACTGCATCTCTCTACAGCCAGTACTTTCATTGGAAAAGTCAGTAGTTTATCCTTTGGACAAATGCTCAGTAAGCATCTGCTGGGGGCCAGGCCTCCCCCGGCTAAGGAGCTGTGTGCACCGCCCACAGGCGCTCCCCTCCGAGCCGGGCCACCTGGGGCTGGTGGCCTCTGTCGAGGACCCTCTGTCGGGGGCTCACTGCCCCGAGCGTGGCCAGTGCCCAGCCATCGAGCCTGCGTCTACGCTTCACCCCGGGTCTTGAAAGAGTGTCGGGGTTGGGTCAGGCACTGGCATAAGGTTTCTCGATGTTTCTCTCTGAGCCCGGGATGGAGGATAATGGACTGCAGGATAACCTATTTGGGAGAAATCGTATCTTGACACTTTTGCTTTGTGAAAGAATCACACTCCCAGAAAGTGGTTTTCGTGTCTCGAATTCCTTCTTCCCAGCCTTCACTTCCTCAGCCACGCTGGTGTGGGTTCTCTTATGCTGCGAAGTCCCGGACTTTTCCAGAACACTCGTGTGTCTCCGCGTGCCAGTGCTGCGGGACCCAGCCAGGGAGCCCAGGGAAGGGATGAGCACAGGTGCCCCAAGCCCTGCCAGGCAGAGGGGAGGCCCCCCAGGAAGAGGAAGGACCCTGCAGAGACGGGCTAGATCAAGACGGGAGCACAGAAGGCCAAGACTCGGTGGGGAGAGCAAGAAAGGGGCTGCCGGTGGGGGAGGGAGTCAGGCGGGTCCTATAGGGTCTAAGCAGTCAGGTGACAGTCGTGATGGGTAAGAGGATCTCGGGCTTAGAACAGCCTTTCTGCTGGTGGCCAAGGGTCTCCCCCTGGCAGGTTGAACAAGTGCCCCCCCTTGCTGGTGCTGAGATGCGTGGCGGCTTCCTGATGGGGAGTTCACTCCTCTGCCATACTCACTCCTTTCTGGCTGGCCTCCCTCCCTCTCCAGCCCGTTTCTGTTGCTTTTTCTTTTTATCCCTACCTCTGACCGCTCCTTCTTTAACTCCTTCCCAGACTTTCCTTTCCTCTGACTTTGAATGTTTCCTCTTGGGTATTTCTCGAGCTTGGTTGGGTTTCCAGGACCAGTGCTCTTCTCTCCTAGGAGCTGATATTTTCCCAAGAGATTGTGCCCAGCACATATGTGACACCTGCTCAAGCATTTCTTTTTCTGTCTTGAAACCTGGCTGAGCTCCAGCCACACTTTCTTCTGTGTCTGTGCACGTGTGCCCGCGTGTATGGATGCACGCCTTCGTTCATCCTGCGGCTATGTGTGGAGCACCGACTCGGTGGTAGGCAACCGAGAAGGTCGACAAGCTCCCCACGGCGTGGAGTCCCCATTCTAGAGGGAAGAGACTGAAGATAGACGAGTACACGAGTGTATCAATCGAGCTTTTCCTTTAATCAGGGACATGCGGAAGAGAGATGTGGTAGATGTGAGGGCAGGACAGCTCCTTCTCTCTCCCCAGGACCTTCAAACACCTTTAAAGTCAATTTTCAGTCATTCAGCAGGCATTGGGCTCCTGCTGGGCACAGGAATTCCAAGGGGATCAGCCTCATCCGTGCCTGGTCCTAGGCTGCCCTAGGAGGCTCCCTGCTGTGCTGAAGGCCCCCACCCTTTGCCCAGCAGTTCTTCTCAGAGACCGGAGCATTGTCCTAAAGGCAGCCTTCTCCCTAGAGCTTGCCCGGAATCCTAACTTTGTGGATTTTACTGCTTTTGCAAATACACACTTTTGTAAATACAGCCGTCGCTTTTCAGTCTCTACCGACATCCTCATTTCAGACACGCCGTCTCTGCACGTTGTCAGGACTCACGAGTGACACTGGTCTCTCGCTGTCCAGGGCTCTCACCTCAGCACTACTTACAGTCGGGGCTGGGAAAGTCCTCGTTGACTGGAGTGTTCTGTGCATGTTAGGTAGTTATTGGCATCCTTGGGGTCTGTCCCCTAGTTCTAAGCCCCCATTCTCTTTTACGATGAGCAAAAACGTCAGCAGACATAGTCAAAAGTCCCCTTGGGGAGAAAATCACGCCGAATTAAGAACCACGGTGATGCTCATCCCAAGGTACATGCGTGCTCCATTCCCTTGCCTCCCTTGGGGGTTCTGTGAAATGTCACAAGGTTGGGGAGGCCATGCCTAGCCATCGGACTGCAGCCCTACCACTTGCACTCATTCTGGGCCCCCACAAGCTTCTCCAGCTCCCACGTGTCCCTTGATTTTCCCCCTAGCACTGACCTCTCCTGCTTGTTCAGCATCCGTCTGTCCTCCCCAGTAAAATAATAATAATAATAATAATAATAATAATAATAATAAGCCCCATTGGTTTCTCTGGTTTTGGTGATTTATCCATATCATGCTTCCTTAATAATCTCTTGGCTTTTGTATGGTGTCCCATCTCCCTTTCTCCCCATCCCAACTCCCAGATGCCGAACCGTCTCCAGCCATCATTCCACCCTGAAGACGAGACAGCACTGTCCTGCTCACAATGTTCTCATCACACCCAGCATCCCCAGATGATCGTCTGAAACCTGGCAGGTCAGCTTTCCTGCCAGGTCACCGCTGTTGACGTTTTCAGCCTTGGCTGCTGCCTCTCCCTCTCTTGACTCAAGCTGTGATCCCAGAACACATCACTTCCCTTTCTTATGACTTCTGACTTCCCAGCATCTTTTCCTCCCCAACCCGAATGCCCTCCTTCCATCTTTCCAACAGGCAGATGTCCTGCCCATTGTTTACATCTCTTCCCAAGTGTTGTCTTTTTGATAAATCTCTTCTTGATTCTCATGCAGAGTGTGGTTCTTTTTTTCCTGTGTTACCAATGCATTTTTCACATACTCCCATAAACATAAAAATTCCACTGTATTTTCAATTATGCAGATGGTTGTTTTCTCAGTGATCTCCAAGGTTCTATAATGAGGAGCTATGTATCTTTACATCCTGGCTGCTAGGATAGCCCCAGGCACACCAGCACTCTGTACATGCTTGTTGAATAAGTGAAGGAACCCTACTTTATACATTATCTTGTATCACACATTTTGATGACTACTTATATTATCCTAGAGCCATTGTTCTTAAACTCCGTGCTGAGATGGCCCCTGGGGAGCCATGGGAAACACAGGGGGACACAGGAGAGTTTGCACATTTGAGGGACATACGGCGATGATCCACATTTGTTGGGCATCTCATGAACTATCAGCTCCAAGTGATTCAATCTCTGTATCACCTCATGTTACTCTTCATTTGATGACATCATATCTCAGTAGAGTCAGAATTTTGGCTATTGCGATGTTAAAAAGCAAGTTACGTGGGTACATCAATGTGAGCAGGAAAGAAGGGTATTGTGTTCCATCCAGCCCAAGATGAAACATGTTGCACGGCGGCCAACAGGTTGCATGTCCCTTGCAAAGTGACTGTGCCTATTTAAGAGTGAAAGCCATAGTTCTGCTTTTACTAGATCTCGATCATTTTTTCAAATGACAACTAAATTGTTAAGATATAAATACTCACCTATTTGAACCTGTTTGATAAATTTTAAGTACACATATATATTAAGTAAACATATACCGTCAGATATTTCTTTTGGTCTCAGCATGTGATGAAAAACACTGAGGAGTTTAGGGGGTCATGAACAGAGAGTTTGGGAAGCTCTTCCCTAGAGAGAATTACTGGTTGGAGTCCTTCCTTATAAATGCTACAAACTGGTTTCCTGTTGATGTCTATAAAGTAAATGAATTTATTGATGACATATTGCAGAATTTGCAGAACTAATGAAATAGTTTCGTCCCAGGCTTGGCATGAAGCTTCCAGGAACAACTCTCAAAAATATGCCTTCCAGGGAGATGAACCATGAGAGACTATAGACTCTGAAAAACAATCTGAGGGTTTTGAAGGGGCAGGGGGTGGGAGGTTGGGGGAGGCAGGTGGTGGGTATTATGGAGGGCACAAATGGCATGGAGCACTGGGTGTGGTGCATAAACAATGAATTCTGTTATGCTGAAAAGAAAGTAATAAAAAATATATGCCTTCCACTGTAGGCCAGGAGAGCAGCTCCAAGAGAATTCCTCTTTGCTGCAAACTCAGTGTTGCCTCTCCAGAGAGAGGCAGAGACAGAGACAGAGAGAGGAAGGGGCAAGGACACACAGAGAGCACCTTCCATCTCTGCTCCCAGGTCAGATCCCAGGCAGCCACACCCGGTCGGCAGAGACAAAATCACATGCACACCTTTGCCCACCTACAGTGGAAGTAGAGAGGGGGGTCTCCTGCATCGAACCTTCTATGGAGGCATGTTCAGATTTCAGACTAACCTGTCTCAGGGGAATTTTGAATCCTTCCATGGACAGAGAGGAAGGAATCAGGAAGGATTAAATTCCAAATGTTTTGAGAGTTGTCTCAACCACATGAGCTCTCTGAAGTGGAAGCAGGTTGAGCATGTGTCCTATGGCCACACGGGCACAAAATGGACACCGGGAGGGAGATGGGAGTTCGGAACAGGAAGAAGTCCCTGGGGCCAGGCTGTCTGAGGCTCCTGTCCCTGCCTGGGAGGGGGTGCAGCCAGGGTGACCGGGGAGTGCCAGAGAGCGGTCCTGGGGCAGGGGTCCCCGACTCCTGGGCCAGTGGCTCTGAGTCCCAAGAGCCACAGAGGTGTGGACGCATAATCCATATTCCAAAGTAGGCTGAAGAGTTGTGACAGGATTGGTGAACGGGTTTTCCAGAACTGTCAGTTTTTCACTCTCCTACAGCTACTGACACACTCTCACTGGTGACAAATGAAGCATCATTTTTTAAAAGGTTTTATTTACTTATTTGGAGGAGAGGGAGAGAGGGGAAGGGAGGGGCAGAGAGAGAGAATCCTGAAAAACTGGAAGTGAAAAAGCAAACAGTTCAGGTACTGCTCTCACCATGTGACACAACAGAAGCTCCGGTGCTGCTTATGTCCCACTGGATTTTGTTCTCCGGTTTTATTTTCAGAGCTGTGACCCCATTTTATTGCTTTTTTCAAGTGTCCTGCTGTAATGGACCATTATATCACCCTGGAGCGTACTGGGCAAATTGGTATAAATATTTCATCAATAGACTGTCTGATTTTCTTTAGAGAATGAACACTGGATTATCATAGAGCTATTAGGACTTGAAGTCCTGTCAAGTCATGTCATGAACTAGATTCTTGCTACATTAAAATAGACATTCTAAAGGACTTTGATACCTACTACAAAAATAAATTTAAACTATTTGTAAAACAGAAGAGGAACAGAATTTGATTTTCAGCGCTGAGTGACGTGGAGAGAAAAGCACAATGAATGAGCCAATGCATTTCTGTAGGTGATGAAAATGATGGAATTCTTAAAAGATGAAAAGAGGGAGCTTGAAAGCAATAGGCACTCCTTTCCGGGGATGGTGCTGGCTTCTGGAGCTCTTCACGGAAACTGCCTCTTGAAGGAGCTCCTGTCCAGTGGAGATCACTTTCATGCGTCCAAGGGCTCCTTCTAAACTGTGTTGAACAAAATAACAAATCAAGTAAGAATCTACTTCTGGTGAGCTGGGAATAAAAATGTGTTTTCAGAGAAAGAATGGCCCCAGCATGCATCCATTTAAGTCTGCTGCCCCAGGAGGAGTCAGGCTGGAGTTGACTGGCAGATATGGAAAGACCTGGAATGATGGCCGAGTTAGGACTGCTGGTGGGAGGGCTTGGGGAAGCACTTTCACAATGGGAGAACGTGAGCGTCCATTATTCCAGATGGACACCTGTCGCCAGGTCACCAGCTGAGAGCATGTGGCTCGTGGAGTTCTTGGAGCAGAGAATGAGCCAGAAACCTGCCTTTTGTTGTGAATTCTCCCCAGTCTGGGAGCAGCAAGCCTTTGGGCAAGAGTGTTAAGTTTTCTGTGTCTGCACATCCTGTTACAGGGCACCCCGCAGCTTCCAATCACACATCCCAGTTTCTGCACAGTGACATGCTCCGGTGGGGACACTCCCCTGTCAGGCGTGGGACGGCATACTCATCCTCCCTAAGGCCATGTGTCCCAGTGTTGTAGGTGGACAAGTCCTTCGTCTGTCCTGCAGATGTCTGCAGTTTCCCTGTGTCCTGCTTGGGAATGCTTCCATGCCTTGGATGCCAGTGATGCCCAGACAAGATAAGCATTTCTTGCTATTGGAACATTTACATTTTTCTCAGTGTGTTGTCTATTTATCTGCCACAAATTAGAATGTAGATGTCCCAACCTAATCGCTTTGGCCATTGTTGCAAGCAATACCCATCACCTTAGCCCTAACTCAGCTTCATAAAACTGAGTCGTGTAGATTTTCTTGGAGCTGGAAGACATTCTACATCACTGCAATGACGCACTACGTTCTCAAGACTCAACTGGGTGCCCTCTTTAAGGAGCAGGTTCGCCTAAACCAGTGACCAGCTCTTCAGCATCGAGTCCCACTCCAGAGTCTGCTGGAAGAGTGCGAATGCCCCACCGAGACCGAGGTTTGAATTGGGAGTCGGATGCCTGCTGGTCCTGTCTCCTTAAAATAGCTCTCTGTCGCCCTGTGCCTCAGCGTTCTGCCTGGAAAACAAAACCGGTGTTTCCTATGGTTTCCTCTCAGTGGGCGGTGAGAATTTTAAAACCTTTGAATTCTTGGGTATTGCCTTTTTTGGTCAAACCTTCTGAAATTCTGAGTCTTATTTATCTGATACGATTTCTAATTTTCCTTTCATTCTGTGTCATTCTTTTCAGCCTGATTATTACATCCTTTTCAATGCTGTGTAATACGTTCCTAGCGGTGTTGCCCTTACTAGTTGGTGAGTTATAAGTAACAAATAAAGTGGCACCTGCCTTACCTTCCAAATTAAGCATTTGGAAAAAAATTAAAAATAAGCAGTGTATGTGAGACTATTTGGGAATTGTAAAGCACATTATATACGCAGCTCTATATAAGGCATATACGTTATATATGCATAACACGTGGACATATGTATGTGCGTGTGGGCCCAGAGAGAGAGAGAGAGAGAGATTACCAGTGAAAGTCCACAAGAGACAACAGAAGCAACACAGTCATCCTTTAGTTTTGTTCTGGGCTGGGGCCTCATCCTCTGCAGTGCAACCATCCCAGCAAGCAGAGGGGCACAGGGCGCACGGCTGGAGCAGCTGAGTCGGCGGGAGCCGGGCTTCACGCCCCAGGGCACACGGGCAGGTCTCCTTGCTTGGCTGACCACCAGCATATGTTACCTCCATATTCCTGCAGTTCTTCTGTTTCATTGGAGAAGCTGACAGAGTGCAGCCGCCGGGCCCCTCCGGTCAGCACCACATGGGCCTTAATTTCTCAAGTCACTTTATCTGTTTTAAGTTAAATCTGTGACTACAGAGAGTAATAGGGTTTATTGGCGAAATGCATACCAAATGGCCTTTGCTGACCTTTTTTGTTGTTGTTGAGGGGTCTAGTGTCTTGCCTGTTAGATTCCTTTAATTTTCTGCCACTTGGTAGTTTGTGTTCCGGTGGTTTTTTGGCCTTCATGAAGGAATACTTTAAAAAGTGAACATCGGGGTACCTGGGTGGCTCAGTGGGTTAAAGCCTCTGCCTTCGGCTCAGGTCACGATCCCAGGGTCCTGGGATCAAGCCCCGCATCGGGCTCTCTGCTCAGTGGGGAGCCTGCTTCCTCCTCTTTCTCTGTCTGCCTCTCTGCCTACTGTGATCTCTGTCTGTCAAATAAATAAATAAATAAATAATCTTTTTAAAAATAAACAAATAAATAAGTAAGTAAAAAGTGATCATCTCAGAATGTCCTCTCCTCTGGTTCTATAACTGTGGGGAGGTCTTGACCGTACCTCCGTACTTACGTGCACACACGCCCGGGTGCACACACACACGCACACTCACGCTTGCACAACCACGCCTGCACTCTCACACTCACACATGAAGATGGCGACGTCAGTTCCTCTTTCTTCCATCCATTCTATCTAAACACGATTACTACAAGTAAGCCGTAAGGGAGACAGCAACCTCCACCTCATCACAGCGTTCACGCCATCGGAATTTGTGTGAACAAATAATTCCTCATCTTAATTTAACGTAACTTAAGGACAAAAGAAGTATAGGTTTAACATCTGTTTTTCTACCTTCAACACACCTATTCCTTCTTCTGGCTTGGATCTGGACCATCGTAAGGACTACGTTCTTGAAGCTGTCCCACACCGAGTCCCAGGCTCTGGAATCATATCCCAGTGGGGTTTCATCATGGTCAATCAGACAGACTTTAGGCCCAGAAGTTCCCACATACCGCCAGGTGATGTTGAAAAAATGTTGATTCGGCCTGAGGAGGCTTCCATGAGGTGAGATAAGCCTTGAGCCAAAAGCTACCCCCCAGACCTTCATGCATAGCACCGTGGATCCCCACGGATTCTGTAGGACCAGCAAGGGCCAAAATGGCCCATTCGCCTGGACCCACAGCTGTGAAAGGATAAAGCAGGAGTTGGCCAGCCACAGGCTTCGGTACAGGGAGAGGTCATGTGGGGGCACAAGTGACATCCCTGCAGAAGCCAGAGGGACAGAAGAGTGTGCAGACCAACACCTCCTGACCGAGCACGAGTCAGTAAGCACCCAGCATCAACAAGGGGAAGAGGACGGAATCTGGAGGGCTCAGTCATTGCTCAAAACAAGCTAATTTCAGTTTCTCAAAGAATGATTACTAACGCCAAAAATGTGCCACTGTTCTAGGGACATGGGGTGGCCCAAAAAGGCTGGCCAAATCCTACTGAGTACAACAGCTCCGAGGACATCCATCACCCCTCATCCCAAGTCAGAAGAGCTCGAGAGGAAGGCAGGTGGGCTAGAGGTCCAGACGCTGCTGCATTGTCTACAGCCGTGGGTTCAGCCCTCACGTGCCCCACCCCAGTACCCAGCTTTGCTCTCTTCTCTCCTCCTTCACTCGCTGGAAAACCATGTGCCTTGTGCTTATAACCTACCAGCTGTGCGGCAGGGCCCAAGGGCACACGGTGGTGGTGAAGATAGACCCCCAGCCTCAGACTAATGAGGGTGGGGGGGACTCACACTGAACACATCACCTCAGGGTTAGCAACAGGGAGCAGCGTTGTGGGGGTAAAACGCCCCAAGCAGGGCAGAGAACAGCGTTGGAGACAGGCAGGGCTGGGGGCCAGTCCAGCAGGGCTCCGGCTGCGGATCACCGAGGCTGGGCGTTGGAAGGCTGCGGGGGAACCAGTCCTGCGAGCCCACATTATCAGGCTGCCGTTTCTCAAGAACTAAGGCAGGAGAGGAACCTTTCGGAGAACTCGGATGTGTCCTTCTAGGAAATGGGGCACAGGCGGCATTAGCAGTGCTCGGCACACCCTCCCAGACGTCACGGAAGAACGCACCTCTCTCCTGTAGTGCCGCACGGAGAACGGTCGTGAGCTGCTGAATGTTCTCCTCCAGCATGAGCCAAGCGGCCACAAGAATGTTCTCGAAGGGATAGACCATGATTGATACAACCACACTCCTGCGGCTGGATATTTAAATTGCCTCTGAGTTTTTGCTCTTATAAATAGTTCTCCCCCCCAATTTCCCTCAACTGGGGGGGAGATGAACCATGAGAGACTATGGACTCTGAAAAACAACCTGAGGGTTTTGATGGGGCGGGAGGTGGGAGGTTGGGGGAGCCTGGTGGTGGGTATTGTGGAGGGCACGCATTGCATGGAGCACTGGGCGTGGTGTAAAACTATGAATTCTGTTACGCTGAAAAGAAATTAAAGTAAATAAATAAATAAATAGTTCTCTACAGGACAGTCTCGTTATCCCTCAGATACATTTCTAAACATGAATTTGCTGATTCGAAGAGCACCCAAAATTGGCTTGCAGACATGGTATGATATTGAAAGATTTTCCTTATTTAAAAACCCTGGCGTGTGCCATCCTGCTGTGGGCAACTCATATTTAGTTGAACACTTTCAAATTGGATATGTGTACATGGTAAACAACCTTAGTAGTGCAAGAAGCCAGATAATAACAAACCCGAGAAACCCAGACCTCCAGGTCCCCAAGTCCCACTCCCTGGAGGCTGATGCGATCCCATGCTGATGCGGATTCCCATCGTTCCCAGGTTCGGGTGGTTATGGATGCCTCTTCCATAAATATTTTTGTATAAATCTTACTGTGGTCATTGGATTCCTTTCTTTGGGGACTAGTCTGATTGGTTTATCCCATAGATGTATGTTCAGCTTTTAAGAAACTACCGAGTCATTTTTCCACAGTGGTCCCATTTTATGCTCCTATCAGCAACATATGAATTTTCAGGGGTCAAATCCTCACGATTATTTGACAGACTTTTAAATGAGCTTTTCTACTGTTTGTGAGATAGTATCTCACTGTGGTTTTAATATCATTTTCGAATGACTAATGAGGACACAGTCTGGGCAGAAGAAATAACATTTGTGTTATTGTGTCTCCCAATATTATTGTGTCTCCCAAAGGAGACAAGAGGTGCTTTCTGGAAAATTCCTGAGCACGATCTTAGAGAACCTACAGACATAAACATTATTGGCATTTCAAGTTATATATTTCCAGATCCCCCCTGCCATGCGCACGCACGCACACACACATACACACACACACATTTTATTTACTTAATATGGTGAATATCTGTCGTTAAGTATGTCCTCTCAAAGTTAATAAGCAGAAGCCCTGCGTCCCAGTGTGCTGGTGTGGGGAGTGAGGCCCTTGGGGGGCAACTGGGGTTAGAGGAAGTCCTGGGGGTGGAGCGCAGTGAGGAGAGTCACGCCCTTGTAAAAAGAGGAAGAGACGGGAGACCCTTTCTCCGCTTGCACGCACGGAGGAAAGGCCACGTGAGGACAGAACCTGATCGGGCTGGCACCCTGACCTCAGACTTCTGGCTTCCAGAACCAGGAGAAGGAACTGTTTGCTGTTTAAGCCACCCAACCTGTGGGACTTTCTTAGGGAGGCCCAAGCCAACTAAGACAGCATCTTTTACAATAGTCTTCTTCAGCATCACCATTTTAACACGGCTGCATAGCACATCACGTCGACAGCCCACTCGGATGGGATCCTTTCAAGGTTCGCTTTACAATCTGCTGGGGCAGGACAAGAGCAGCCGTCTTCCAAGACATGGCCCCGATCTCCCGAGGGGCACCTTCTCTCCTTCTGTGGCTCGCAGCTTCCCAGAGCTGCCGTATCCTGGGCCACGGGGTCCCAGCTGAAGCAGTCTGGTGTCGTGTGTGCCCACAGCTGTGCAAGGACACGTGCACTCTCTGGCGTTCTCACGCAGCACACATTCCTTCTCTCCTGCATCCTGTCCACAAATCCCAGCCAGTGGGCAGCCCCCGACCCTGCTTCCCTTGGGCTCCATGTCCCTGCCTTTGGTCCACGAAAGCTGGGTTGGCCCAGCACTACCACGTCTCTCTTCTCGGGGAACCCAATCCTACACAACTGAAAATAGTTTCTTTTTCGATTCTCTCCAGTTCTGTAGGGTTATGCTGGTCCCAATTACTTTATGGTGGCCAAAAGTAATTGTCTTGTTTTATTTATAAAATTGTTGTGCTATTACAAATAAATCTTCAGTGGGCATGTGTAGTTTTCTATATACAGATACCCTGAATAGTTTTATTTGGCTACTTATTAAGTAGTAACACTAAGTGATATAAAAAGTTTTTGAGATTTGTCTCCTACACCCTGGCATGCTTCATCAGTAAATGGGCAACTTTAATTAGTTTTACAATTAACAGAAACACATGTATATTGCATAGTTCTCCCCTGAGTCAATTAGAACTACAATGATAAATCAACTTTTTTTTTTTCCATTCATTATCTTTGGAAGAAACCAGCACTGACAGTTTCTTATGTATCTTTCAGAAGTTTCCAGGTTGTGAACACTTATAATATATTTTCTTTTCTTTGTCTTATGGTAGAGATGAGAATGTATTCCTTGCCTGTTGTGAGTCTTTTAACAAATTAAAACCTATCTTGAATAAATTTCCATACTTGCATAGATTTAGCTACCTTATTTTTTTTAAATAGCTCTGCTTTCTAGATGTACCATGATTTAACTAATCAACTCCTTATTGATGGGCATTTATAGAGTTTGCACGGCTAGCATTTCAAACAATGCTACAAAGTAAATCTTTCACACAGACGTGAGAATAAACAAGGTCCCAAGGTGAAACTGGCAGGTCAAAGTAAATACATCTTTTGTTTTGTGGGATATTCCCAAGATGCTCTCCAGAAAGCCTCTGCCAGTTTTCACTCCTACCAAGAGCAGATAAGACATCCATTGTCCAACATCCGTATACATTGTGAAATATTGACTTTTCAGTCCCTGCCAGTCTGAAAGACTAAAACAAAATAGCATCCCATTTCTATATGTCATTACTTCATTATAAGTCAGGTGTTGCTTACTTCCCTTTCTTCATATTGTTAATTTATTTAAACTGCTTTTTGATGTCCTTTGAATAATAAACTTTAATGGGGTTAAGCTGGGTCAGGTAGCTACTGCTCATTTTATGGAATTGTATGAACTAATCTCATGAACCCTGGGATTTACCCCCAAGAAGGCGTTTCAAAACTGTATGATTCTCTGCCATTTATGACAACTTTATTTTAATGAATTTCATACTCTAAATTCTTAATCCACATCACTTTTCTTTGTACTGTTTGACAACACCCATGTTTTCCCTCACCATTATGTACAAAATGGGGGTTAAGTTCTCTTCGACAAATCTGGTTTTAAGGAAAACAAAACTTTTTCATCAGATGTAGACCCCTGCATCTTCCTTGAGCACTGTCATCATCCTACTGGCCTAGGGCAGCCTCCTCTCCATGCCTGGGAGGGGTCAGGTGGATATTGGCACTGCAAAGGAGGCTGGGTGCCCCATTAGGAAGGACCGATTATGAAGGATCTTGGAGCAAATGGTATTTGTGTGTCTTGTCAGGAGTTCAGTTCCATCTCTTGTGGGACTGGAGCAAAGCTGACCCGAGGCACTTGTTTCTTGGGGCCTGACCGTGGACTTCCTCAGGAGCTGCCTAGCAAGGCTCCGCGACGTGGTGAGGACCAACTTGAACTTGTGTAGAGGACCAACTTGAACTTGTGTAGGTCAGACCTCAGACAGAGGCTGCCTCCTATGTCTCTGGGCTTCGGCAGCTCCATTATGTATCAACATTGTTCACCTACCCGTGGTTTCCCAGGCAGGACAAAACGTTATCAAAGTCAGGCAGCATCTCCAAGCCTGCAGAATGAGAGCTGGTATGGTCGCCAAGGTCTGTTGACCCAAAGAAGGTCCACAGTAGAGTAGACCAAATGGAAAGGCAGGTGTAACCACTTGCCTAGCTCCAGGAGCCCTCACCTCGTGCACCCGGTGATCCAGACATCGGACCTTACTGCCTTTTGGGAATAGACTTTTTTTGGGTAAATTCTTAAATAGCCTCTTAGCCTCCATTGTGGTTTCATAATTGTGACCTTATAACAGTTACCATGGAAAGAATTCCTAGATTATAAATAATGACAACGTGAGTTTCCTAGTTACCAAGTGTATTTATAAAATGAATTCCAAAGGTACATGACATTTCATTCCAGCTTATTTTTAGAAATCAAAAGATAATAAAGGAACATACCTTTTTTTTCTCCAGAAAGAAAGAATTGTACTATTTCTCCAAATCTAGTTATACAGCTGCACATCTATATGACTATTGGAAAAAATGGAAGGTTTTTAGTAACATACTATTCTTGGGGGATTAAGAAAAACATTTGCAATCACATAGATTTCAGGGTTAAATCAAGTTACTATGACCCTGTATCAGAATTAGGTTTATAAAAGTTATCATGCATTTAAAAAGATGTCGTGCCCCTCCGTTTTCTCACCAGACACAACACTGGGAGAACTGATATGGCTTCTACTTTGCAAAATACTTTTGTGACTGAAAAACCACTATTTCTTATGCAGAGCTCTTAAAGGCCAAGGCTCACCTGGTGAGAAGAGCTGTGAACCAGGAAAGTCAGTGAGGCTTCCTGAGGAACAGAGCACAGAAGAAAAGTCACTCCATGGGGGCGATTGGGTGGCTCAGTCGGTTAAGCATCTGCCTTCAGCTCAGGTCCTGATCCTGGGGTCCTGGGATTGAGCCCCGCATACGGCTCCCTATTCAGGGGGGAACCTGCTTCTCCCTCTACCCCTCCCCCTGCTTGTGCTCCTATACACTCTCTCTCTCTCTCTCTAAAATAAATCACTAAAATCTTTTTTAAAAATTTAAAATAAGAAAACCCACTCGATGGGCTTCAAGCCACTTTCTCGTGTACTATAGAAACACAATTTCGAAGAAGATACAAAAGTGATGGAAATGAAGTATTTTTTATGCCCTGTCTACTACTGTGTCTTTTCCCAACACTATTCCAGGAGATACTTCATGGAAATTGGTTCTTTAGCTTGGCTGCAGTGTCTCCTAATTGGTACATTTTCTCCCTTCGGAATCTTAAATCCAGAATATTCATCTTCTACCCTGAAACAAGATGTTCCGGAACTTAACCCCTGGAACCTCCTGCATTAAAATTCGCCTCTCTCCGTGTATGTGTCATGGATCCTATACATTTGTGAGTTGTTTTGGTTTCATTTCGATACATATTTATCAAACACTGTATTCATTTTCTGTGGCTATTATAGCAAACTTAGTGGCTTAAAAGAACATTAATTTATTATCTGTCCCAAAAGTCAGGAGTCTGACAAGGATGCCCTGGGCTGAAATCAGGGTGTTAGCAGGGCTGTGCTCCCTAGGAGGCTCAAGGAGAGAACAGTCTCCTCATCTCTGCAGCTTCCAGGGGCTCCGACAGCCCACGGTTCGTGATTCCCCTCCTCCATTTTCAAAACAACATGGTGAATTGGGTCCCTCTCACATCACACTCTGACCTCTCCCCCTTAGAGGGACCCTTGGGATTACATTGGGCCCCCTAGATGACCCATTATAATCTCCCCATCTCAGGTCCTTAATTTAATCACATCTGCAAAGCCTCTTTTGCCACAGAAGGTAACAAGCCACAGGTCCCAGAGATTGGGACGTGGACATCTTCGGAGCGATGGGCAGTAATTCTGACTGCCACTAGCATTGGTTTATTCTTTCCAAAAAAATGATTCTTGAATACCTAATGGATGTTCAGTAAGCTGAGCAGATGAAAACAATGATGATAGATCCCAATACTGAAAGAACTAATCATGGTCGACATGGTCATAACCCAAGCAAATACTATCTAGCTCAGATAAGACACAGAGACATTCCCCGATATTCAGTCTGTCCCATCCCGCTTCTTTCTTCTCGTGTCTGTTGTAGTCTCAGATCTTCTCCACTGAAGTTGCTTTCTCCGGTTACATGCAATGGTGGAGAGGTGGCAAGCCTGCCGTGGGGACTCAGACAGGTAGTTCCCTAGCGTTTCCGCCTAAGACTCAGGATGGATTCAGCACCAACGTGTGGGGCCTCTCATTTTCCCTTTGTGTTTGCTTCTATGTGTTAATCATTTTGTTCCTTCTTTTTTTCTAAATCTATAGGAAGTCACAGTGTCATAAAATTAAAGTGTTTTTAACCGAGTCTAGTAATCATAGTAATTAGTTTAATTAATGGCAGGTAGATTATCCAAAGTACAGCTCAATATTAACTTCATAGCTGGAATAAATGAATATGAATTTTATAATGATGCCAGCAACAGGTCAAGTCTACCTCCAGAAGGAGGCAGTTGCTGGCAATGGTATACTTTCCTTCCCGCCAAGAGTTGTAACCTTTGAGGTCACCTTGAATGTTTGAGATAGAGTTGGGACAGATCTGGAGGTTAAACTTCAGTTAAAAAAAAAAAAAATCATCACCGTATTCTGAGCCTTCAAGTGAAACCAAGTCAATTACCAAAACTCCTACAGGTTTTGGGTGCCTGGGTGGCTCAATCTGTTAATCATCCCATCCACCTCTTGGTTTCAGCTCAAGCCATGATCTCAGCTCAGGGCCCTGGGAGGGAGCCCTGTGTCCAGCTCCAAGCAACATGGAGTCTGCTTGAGATTCTCTCTCTCCCTCTGTCCCTCCCCCAGCCCACTGTTCTCTCTCTCTCTCTCAAATAAATAAATACATCTTAAAAAACAAAAAAACAAAAAAAAGCTCTTGCAGGTCTTGGAGTTAGAAGACACAGAAGTGGGGTGCTTGGGTGACTCAGTGGGTTAAGCCTCTGCCTTCAGCTCAGGTCATGATCCCAGGGTCCTGGGATCGAGCCCCGCATCGGGCTCTCTGCTCAGTGGGGAGCCTGCTTCCCCCCCCCTTTCTCTGCCTGCCTCTCTGCCTACTTGTGATCTCTGTCTGTCAAATAAATAAATAAAACCTTAAAACACACACAGAAGTAACTCTTCCATGTTGGAATAATGACACACTAGGTTCTACGAATGACGAGGAGATAAGATAAAATCCAACCAATGTCCCCCAAACTACAGCAGGCTCTAACGCCTTTACCACCAGGAACAGTGGTACCTGGAGAATGTAGACCTGGAAGTCAGATCAGCACACTTTGGGTCCTAGACAGCAGTAGGTAGCCGTGAAAACTTGGACAAATGTCTTAATCTTGGTATTAATATTTTTTTGTAAAATGAGGATCTCAAGCTACTATAAATGACCTCTAAGATTTTTTTTTCATTTAAAAAGTATATGTCTGATCTACAATATTCAAGTATTTTGGTCTCAAGACACCTTTACACCCTTAAAAAAATTATTGAGAATTCCAAAAAGCTCTCGTTTATGTTTACTTTATCTGCTAGTATTTGCTGTGTTAGAAATTAGGGCTTAGAAAAGGTTTTAAATATTTATTAATTTATTTACAATTAATGAGAAATCTATTACGTGATAACATAAATAACATATGCCTGTGAAAATTAACTCAAAACACAGCATTTCTAGGTAAGATGGCCATTATTTGACATTCTTGAAAATTTTTTAGGTGCCTGGCTGAAGAAAAAGCAATCTGATTCTCACATCTGGTCCTGCATTTAGTCTGTTGTGACAGCAAAGTCATGGAAACTTCGGAAAACACTTTCTATATATACCTTTATGAGACAAAGAGAGCAAAAGGCAAACAACGTGTGAGTGTTGTGACAGCGACCCTGTACTCTCAGAACCCCTCGCAGGATCTCGGGGCCCCCAGGATGTTCATCGGGGTTCAGTGGTGCCTCCCCACTCTTGAAGTGGGGCCCAGCAAAGAGTGGTTCATTGATCTGCACCGTTGACTCTCACTTTCAATATGAAAACCGTAGCTCAACAGTCCCATGAGTTCTTCAAGGTCAAAAGACCACAGTTGTTTTCCCTATTCTTGCGTCTCCTTCTTGGGCTTTTCCTATCCTTTGTTTTGCTCCTCGTCCTAAAATGCCCGTGGTTGCAAGGGGGCTGTCATGAGTCCTAGAATCGCAGCATGACGACAGTTGTCCTCTACTTCCTTGAGGGGCTTTGTAAACGCAAACAAGTCGTTGCCACATACCCAGCAAGCCTGCTCTTGGACATCACTCGTTGGCTGCGCTGGCACCTTTCCTGCACTCAGTTCTAGAGAGAGGACTCGGCTCCTCAGGGTGGCTTTAGGGAAGCAAGAGTCACCCCCAGGAAATGGTAGGTGGACCCACGTTGCCCTGAAATGTGGCCATGTTACAGAGAGTCTGTGCCTTCTTGAGAAGGAGAGCTGGATTCAGCAAAGAGGCAAACCACCCACAGCTTCGGCCACAAGGGACTCAGGAGGTATTGGACAGGAAGGAGTCAAGGAACCATGACCAGAAGAGCATTCTAAGAGCCTTGGGGATGACGTGAACAGGTCCTTCATTACATCGCTGTTCCTCCTTGCATGATTTAAAAACCATCTCTTTCATACTTGCTTTGCACAACATCTGACAGAATTTAGTACTATTTCAAGTGTAAGTTACAATTCATAAGAAACAGTGTTAGAAAAGTGCCAGGACCTTCTTCCCACAGCTAACTCGCTCAGCATGCACCAAATGGACCCATTCAGCTAGAAGCCAGAACTTCAAATAAAGAAATCTCAGTTTCACACTAGTTTATTTATTTATTTTTCTGTTCGGCTTATTTTTGGATTTACGTTTGAATTTATGCCGACTTTTCTAAATATGTTTATTAAACTCTGTAGTTCTTTGTCATTTTTATTTGAGGGGTAAGCGATGTACTCCTGCCATTAGCTCTTTGATGCAAAAAGGCAATTGCGACTTGAAAAAGCAAAGGCAAATAGTTTCTGAGGCTTATTAGTGTTTTACTGAGAGCATAATTCTTCTTTCCGATCTACACTGTGATTACCTATTCAGAGGAAGCACTTAGTATCCACTTAAAATGTAGGAAGACTTTCCATTACCATCAACTGGAAGATTCTAAGCCGAGCAATAGGACACTTTATAAGCATGAAACAGATGCCCTAAAGCAAAACGGAAGAAGCCACAACCCCAGCCCCCCTCCAAAAAAATTGCATGTGAAAACATGCTTTTTTTTCTGAATAATCAATCACAAAAATAATTTTTCCATGATGAAAATGTGTGTAGCTGAGTGAAAAGTTTAAAAAAAAAAAAAAAAAACCATGCAAAAAACCCGCAGAAACCTCTCCTGCCGTTTAGGCTAAAAATAGCAACTTCCATGCCCAGGTACATTCGTGTGTTTACTTGTAATGAATCTTTAACAGATGGTACAGCGATTAGAGCCCAGGCTCACCCTTCTGAAGTCTGCAAAACCCAGGGCATCAACCTTCCCCAATCACAGGATGCTTGGATCGGCTCTCAGGAAGACTATCCCAGGCAGGACGTAGTAAATTTCTTTTATTCATGCAGAGCAGATGGGGGTTTACACAAGGAATTCAGGGAAGGCTAGGAATCTTTCAGAAGTTAGGGGCGCCTGGGTGGCTCAGTGGGTTGAAGCCTCTGCTTTCGGCTCAGATCATGATCCCGGGGTCCTGGGATCGAGCCCCACATCGGGCTCTCTGCTCCGCAGAGAGCCTGCTTCCTCCTCTCTCTCCCTGCCTGCCTCTCTTGCCTACTTGTGATCTCTGTCTGTCAAATAAATAAATAAAACCTTTAAAAAAAAAGAAATTAAATGAATATTTTGTGCTAATATTGCCTATCACCACCGGGAAAAGCTTGGTACTAGGTGATACATCCCATGATTCTGAGAAAGTCTTTCCTGAAATCTTCCACTTGCTGAAATGAAATCTTGTGGTCCCTGCTTGATTTCTTGGCCAGAATAAGAAAGCATTTCTGTAATCTGCAAAGCCTTGGTAGGTCTGTGTCTGACACCTGACTGCAGCATGGCTGTGCCTTCTGGTCTCCATCCAGGTGCAAGCCAGCAAAAAGAGGTCCTGCCACACCATCCTGATGTGGTTGCCATGGAAACGCACCACTCAGACATCCTGCTGCAGGACCACAAATGGCTGGGGCTCCAGTGGCTGCCTTCTGTATCCACGACCACAGTCCCCTCGCACAGGCTATGCACAGAGAACCACCAAGCCTGGCAGCCTCTTCCCATCCTCTTCCCACTCAGCCACCGGCTAGACTAGTTCAAGACTTCACATTGCCCTGGCCCACCTCTCTTGGAAGGGTCTGCCCTGTGGTCTGAGACCCCTCCAACCCATGCCCTCCTTCCTTCCTCCTTCCTGGCCCCCTTCCACGGGTGTCAGACCCAAACATGGTGCACATGCTCCCCCATTGTACCGGCACCCTGTGGGTTCAATCCCAGGCGTGTGCGGTCCTAGCTCAGTGTCTGCATCTGGGCAGGTCTGGATGAACTCACTCTTCTCCCTCTAGGTTCATGAGAAGGCGCCACTAGAACAGAGTGTGAGGTCTCTGTTGAATAACAAACACTAAGGTATGTTCAACGTACGAATTACAGAATTTTCGAGGAGTAAAATTTTAGCATAGCCCAAGAAATGCACAACAATGAGGTTAACAAAGAATTGGCCAACAAAGCACCTTTATAACTAAATATTAAAAGCGTGTAAATGTCCTATAACTTGTTTTGGCTGAAAATGGGTCAGCTCAGTCCACGGGTGCAGGCTGACAATGAATGGCTCCAAGACTACGGTCCCATCAGGCAGCACTGGGAGTCTGTGGGGAGAGGAAATCCTCCCAATGGGCGGAGCTTCAGGCGTTCTACCTGGTTACCCACATTGTACAGAAAGAGAAGAGAGCAAGGCAAAGACTTACAAGGACTCATGGGCAGTGGCAAATGGCTTGGCTACTTGGTCAAAGGCCAATGATTCAAAGATTGGAATATTGTGTACAAGGAGAGCAGGGGACCCTGAAAGAAGATATACCTCTGGGACGGTCACAAGGTGAGCAAACCTTCCTCTCACACATTAGCATCCACCAGAGGCCATCCACCGTGGAGGAAGTACTGAGTAGCCATGGAAATGGAAAGGCTAAGACAGGTGATGTCAGCTGGCATCTGTCCTCGGTTACCTTACTCTGGTACCATGAGTGCCTGTGTGCAGCACCATGGTGTTGGGCTCAACAGCAAAATGCCCCCTTCTCTGTGGCTAATTTACTACTGCTGCAGCAGAGTACCCAACCTGAAAGCACTGAAGACCGGTGTTGTGCGCCACTGGAATGGTACCGGCCCTGGAGGGGGCCATCGAGCCTCTTGGTAGCAAGCTGATTCCTCTGGAATAGACAGCAGCTTATCTTGCCTGTCTTTGACACATATTTCCACCCATGGGTTTGCCTTTCTTCCCTTGCAGGACCTCAGCCACCACCACTCTCCAAAAGTTCAGTCCTAGGTCCCCTGTCACACAAATCTACTGAGGAGTGAGCCCAGACCATGGAATCCAGCAATTTTACCACAACCCACACCACCCACAAGGCGACTGACCAAACAGGGCAATGGGGTGGCCTCTTGAAGGGAGAGCTAAGGTGCATGCTTGGAGGTGATGCCAGATGGTAACAGGGCAGCGTTCTCTATTACGTATCATATACCCCAAATCAACAGTCAGGCTAGTGTTACAAAATACAGATCTATAAAATGCACTACTATAAAGTGTCATGTCTCTAATGGGTAGGATATGTAGGTTCAAGAACAAAGGTGTGGAAATTAGAGCGGCCCCGTTTTCTCTTACCCTCCAGCGACTTGCTTAGGGAATTTGTACCTCTTGTCCCCAAAATCTAGGCTCTGTGGGTTTAGAGGTGAAATATTTCCATCATGATACACACAAAGTATCCCATTAAACTTCCAGCTATACCTCCTGCCCAGTGGCTTCAAACTCCTATGCCAAGAGACCAGGAGAGAAGAAAAAGAGCTGCATCTTCACAAATACAACGGACCTTAATCACCAGGAGGAACTAGGGCCCCTGTCATGAATAGAGTCAGGGAAACAGTAGAGTTGGTACCCAGGTGACCCCCTGGGGCATCTCTTTATAGGCCCCATATCCAGTTTAGATGGTATTTAACACACGCAGCAGGCACCGAGAAGGGAATGGGGACCAGGGGCTGGGGTTCCTTAGGGAGCATGAATGGGTCCACAGGTAACCTGCATGGATCAGGTGGCCAGATAGAAGGGGATCTAAAGTGAGTTGTGTAAGGAATGGAGTGATTTGAATCCCTTGAAGCCCTATGACCAGCTATAGTGAATGATCTGTATTTCATAACACTAGCCTGACTGTTGATAGATTCCCCGAACTTGGAGAAGCCATTCCCAGTGGGGCAATGGGAGAGTTAAGGAGCACATATGGGGCGTGCAGACACGGGCTCAGTGGGGGACGCAGCGTGTCTCCCAGCCCTCCTCCCCCAGGGCAGGGTGCTCCTTTCCCCAGCTGCCAGCTGTGTCCCTGGCCAAGTTCCTCTCCAGGAAATGGTCTTGGCTGAGGGGCAGTGAGAGAGGAGAACGAGGTCCCCTACAAACTGTAGACCTGTTTCCAGGCCGGGCAGCTTTAGGAGAGATTACATAAGGAATTCGGGGATCTTGAAAGTGAGTTTTTTAAAAAACTTCCCGTTTGCCTCCAAATGACACTCAGAAACTTTGTGTGCCTCCCAGAGTATTTGTACTTCAGTATTAAGACCACCTGTCACCATCACGTCTCACCTGGATCGCAGCATGGTCCTCCTGGGGTCCTGGTAGACACTTTTCTCCCTGCCTCCTTGCCCCCAGTATTATGGTCATTGCAGCCCGAGGGGCATTTTATAAACTGAAGTCATGCCTCTTCTCCACTAATCCTCTCCAGCTGGATTCCCATTGTTCTGGGATAAAGAAGCAAATTCTCAGCACCACTTACTGGCCTCGCAGGACCCACACGCTCCTGGACTCTGCAGTCTCCCCTGCATTCACCACGGAGGAGCATACAGGACTTGTAGCTCCCTCCCTTCTAACTCGGTATCTCTCTCACCACCTTCCTTCCAGAATGTTCTTTCCTCTTTCCCTTTTTACCTGCTGTGTTTTGTTCAGATTTTCCGCTAAATGTTGTTTTCTTGGGAAAACCGTCCAGACCCCAGGGAGGTTAAATGCTCTGCAACAAAGGTGACCACGTGTCCTGACTCCCCTGGACAATCCAAGTTACTGTGTCCTCTCATGCACCGATTTCATCTGCCCCCCAACCTATAACGCACTCAGTGACAGCTACTTGTGCCTCATCAGAAGTACCCTAACTACTGAAAATAGGTATTATTTTATTTTTCAATACCGGTTTCCTTAGAGCAACTGTAAGAATATGAGCACAGTAATAGGTCTATCACGTCCATGATTGAATTCCCAACATATGGTAGGATCACTGGCACATAGTATATGCTCAACAAATATTTCTTGAATGAATGAGAGTGATGGAAAAACTCATAGCATTAGAACATCATCAAATTGCTTTCACCAAGAAAAAACCCTATCAGTTTATACTGCCACCTACTATTTGTGAAAATATTCCCACAGGCAGAAGATTATATAATGGTAGCCTTTAAAAAATATTAGCAGGGATACAATTGTTGCAAGTTTTGCTTTAATTTGCATGTCTTTGATAATGAGGAAGATAGACATTTTATATTCCATTGTAAATCTTCCATTCATTTCCTAGGCTTTTTCATTTATTACAGTCCTTGTAATGTTATTGTATCTGTGAACAATTTTATTTATTATAGGTATTAATTCTCTTAAATGGTTTATTTGAGGCAAGTATCTTCTGTGTTATTGTTTTCATAACTCTTTCATTTTGGCTGCTTTTTATCTTTTATATGATTAACATTTTTATGGTAAAAATCTGTCAACTGTTTTTTTCATAGTTTCATTTCTCATCTGGCATACTTTTTCCAAAATTGGAATAAGGGTATTTTTCATATCTTTCCTGGTTTTTCAGAAATTCTTGGTTGATATTTTAGCTCTTGGCCAAATTTTCTTTTGATATATATGATCTATGGTGTGGATATAATTTTCTCTCTATAATCTTTGCTTGCATAATAACTTTAAAAATAGCCAGTTACAGATAAACCTCAGTCCAGCTCCTTCTAATTCATGCCTGTTGTAGCACACATGGATACTGAGGTGCTATTTGGTTTGCAAACAGTATCATGAGGTCAGTTCCTAGGGAGGGATGTCTGGCGATCTAGGAAGCTGGGCACATGCCCATCTCATGAATTATGGTACATGCATGAACATTTATGGACCTCAGTGGTCCCTTTTCATGTGAGGCTGCATAAAGTCCTCTAAATCAAAGTGTTCCTTAGGATATCAAGAAAGTACAGCACGGGATTTCTGTGAATGATACACGGAGTTGCGGCAGCTTTTCCCAGGACACACGATAGTCATCCTACTAAATGGTGCGTAATGGGGAGCATGACCCCTAAGGACATGATTTGTCCATAGTCATTGATAGAGAAAGGCTCAGTCTGGTGAAGGCATAGGGGAGGCATGCGGGAGAGGAAAATGGACACACTAAAATGGAGGCTTTCTTTCCTACTAGGCTTCAGAAGGAAGTCAAAGATGAAAATAGTAGTTTGACGTTCATTTAAGTCAAGTCTTTTCATTTGTGATCTTCTGGATATTTGCTGATTGCTACCTTCCTGGATTTGCATACTCAGCCTTGCGAGGACGCACATGCATTTGGAGGAAGGCAGATGGGATCAGAGTGCACTCTGTGCTTAGAGTCCCAAGGAATATCTACCTGTCTTCATAGCAGCCCATGCAACTGAACCAAAATGGCAGCTCAGAGACGTCCAGGAAAAACAGATGCAGTGGGGACGGGCAAAGCCACACACAGCTGAAACTACACACATTCTCATTGGGTGTGTAGCATGTTCAAATCTTTGCAGAAAGTACATCGTTTCAGACCAAGTTGAAACTTAGCAAGAGACTGAGATCCCGCTAATGCCGCGGACGGACTCTGTGCCATCTGAGCGCGTCCCTACTGCTAACTTCCTATCATTAGCTTCCAAAGGCCTCATAATAAACTGCATTTGCATTCTTGCTTTTTTTCAGAGAACTAAGTAGATTTTAGACCATTTCTTTTCATTCATTTGAAATAAAGATTAGGACTCTCATTTGTTTTATGGCTTTCATTTTTGAAAGAAAAAAATGAATGCACCCAAGCCTTTTTTCAGGGAAGAATGAAGATAGGATTTCTCCATTAGCCACAATATAGCCATTGTATTTCTCTCTTTTTAGTTAATTGGATTAAAATTTGCTTTTATGGCTATGATTATCGCTATTTCCTTTTTACGATCATTGTCATGTTGTTTTCTCCATTCATCTGACCTTGCGTGTTACATGTGACGGTAACTCCATTCAGGAGTTCAGGAGAAACGCCAAACTTGAACATGAAAATAGAGATTGTAAAAGCATCAGTTTTTGTTGCCTTAAAAAAAAAAAAAGATTTAAGGAGAATATCTTCAGTAATTAATGCATTGTTAACCTGAAGGTCAGACTCAGGCAATACTGAATCCTGCTTTAAAAAAAAAATGTCCCCCAAGGCTTGCTTGCCCTCTTGTAAAATGCATATCATCCATTCAACAAATCTTTATTGATTATGCCAGTCACCATAATAGGTTTTGGCATCGCAGCACTAAACAAAACAGACAGAAATCCCTGACCCTTTGTCTGAGTTCTGGATACTCAGCAGATGGGATCCGCCACATACAACCATTCGATGTTCTGTTTTCGTAGCCTGGAGTATTCTGGGACTTTATTTTCCTTCCTCTCAGCCTTGTTGGGGAGAACTTTAATGGTGCATAAAATTGAAACAGGGTGAAAAGAGATTTTGAGACCAAGGCTGTTTCCCCAAAAATGTTACAGTGTTTAAAATCCAGCTAAGCCGGTGACCGCTGTTCCAGAGCTGAGGCTCATGGCCCCATGGCGCCCTTCATCCTTCCATAAAAGGGAGCAAACATGTTGCTTTTGGACCTCCAAGTCACAGTTTGGTCTCAAGCAAACATCTTTTTTTTTTTTTAATCGTCTTTGATAATCTGGTATCTACAACAAGTCAAATGTTGCCACGGCAGCATTTAAATTTTTGAGAGATTAACCAAGTTGTACTCAGCAGTAAATAAATAAATAAATAAGACAATGAGGGCAAGGACAGTCCCTCCGGGCTCCAAAAAACCAGAAAGACAAAAGCCTTGGACATGTTGTTCCTAAATAAGTGAAAGACTTTCTCACGGGTTCTGCGTGGCACTTCTGACCCCAGACCTGACACAGCTAAAGACCATTGGTTCCGAACCTGAAGAGAGAAGTTTTCAGGGTCCTTGGTAATTGTTGGCAGTTGGTGACGTCCGCCGGAGCCGGGAAAGAAGGTCAGCGTGGAGCTCGGACCTACGGGACCGTGACTCCTTCCGGGAGACAGGAGGGACGAGGCCCAGAGCCCAACTAGCCAAAACGGAGTGAGGACGGCTGGGGGTGGGGTCCTCACGCGTCCGCCACGTCTGGGCTGGAAATGGCCCGTCCACCCAAGGAGCTCCCACGACAAGGGTGTTTGGGTGTAGAATCATAGGGAGAATGACGAAAACAGCAGGGAGGGATGCTGGAGCTTGGGACAGTTTTTCTTAAGCTGTTCTTGTCAGGGAGGTTGGTGTATTTCTGAGGTGGGGGGCTCGGGGGTGAAGGGAAGGCCCGCTGGCGGAAAGATCGGGTGACGACCCAGGACTGCGATCCGTGAGCCCTTAGGCCGGTGTTCTCTCTCTCGCTGCTTGTGTTTGCCACACCCTCTCCCTTGCAGAAACCTCTTCTACCGCGACTGAGTGGATTTTTAAAACATTAAAGTACGTGAAAATAGATTTTAGTTATCTTAAACTGAGCTACTTACAATAAATATAATTAGACGTGTGCTGTGTTATGGCAAAGCAAGAAGGGAAATCACCAACGAACCAATTTAATGCCGCCGTCGGTCCGTGGAACGTTGGGGCCGCCAGGCTGCCGCTTTCCTACCCACACCTGGAAAACCCCTTAGATAACATGAAACCCTTTCAGGAATGTGCGCTTTCAGCCCAGAAAAGCACTATCTTGCTCAAGTTTTTTTCTCTTTGCATATCTTTCCAGAAGCCAAAGCAACTTGGAGCTGCGGGATTTCTTCCTGGTCTCCGTAGCTAATGAGACGCTCATGCATGTTGAAGGCAGCAAGAGACCTCGGACGATCTCTACTCTTGTGGGATTTGTGATGATGCTCCTGGCCCCATGCCTATGGTCTACATTGTAACCGACCGACCGGGTCTTGTTGCAAGTACTCCCCACCCAGATGCTGAGGAAGGATGCCCTTCGGCGTTTCCTCTGTCTCACCCTCTCAAGCCTAAGGGAGGTGCCAGCCCCTGGAAATAGTGTGCACCTGTTGCCCCATCCCTCCCGCACTCCTCCGTCCCAGGCCAGCAGCTGGTCCTCCCCGAAGAGCCACATGCCGCAGGACACAGATGACCAGGTCAGCGCGACATTCAGAGACAGAGACATCTGGGGCATGGGTGCTGTCTCTCGTGCTTTCATCGCTCCGGTGACAGAATGATGTGAGAAACGCCCAAATTCATCTTGCTTGGCTCAAGCAGAAGCTAGGAATGTCAGGAAAAGGGAGCAAGGGAGAGATGTATTCCATGACCAGACCTTGGCTGTTTACGTAAACTTCCCGTTCCCAACCTCAGCCACAAAAACCCAGAGATACAAGTGAAGGACAGTCCTAAGCTCCCGGCAGCCCGCGTCATTTCAAGAGGTTGAAAATAAAAAAACAAACGGGAAATGTTTGCTATGAAACAGTAGTACTTCTTTGTGCACAAATGCAAAATAAAATGATTTTGTTCAGTTCAGGGCTGTGTTCATGGGCATCCCGTGTTTCTGATGGAGCCACCAGCTACGTCTGGCTTTGTATCAGAAGAAATCCTTGGAACAAGGAGCCACAGTGCTCACGGGGAGCACTCACCTCCTGGAGATTCTGATTTCACCTGCGAGATCGGGTTCTCCCTGGGAACCCTGCGCAGGAACGTTTGGTAACCGGGTTTACACAACACACACGGGTGTTGTCTCAAGCCCGTCTGTTGATCTGTTCTCTTCATTCGCTGCCTTAGCCGACGTCTGTTGTGCCAAGCGCCGAGCTGTGGGGGAAGGGCTCAGGGGACGGGTCCTCCCGCTGCAAACGCACCGGTCAGCTGACCCCGCTCCACAGACAGCCTGGGATCTGCTCCAGTTTGTCTTCTGTAAGCTGGCGAGGCAGTCTCTGTCTGTGGTCTCGGCGCAGAGCTGTTGATTACAAGTTTTACCCTTTTATTTGCTCGTTTCATGGCCTTCAGCCACAGAATCCCTCTATTTCTACATCTGTAGAACTTGGGAAAATAGCCCCAAACTCCCAGGGATTAACCAATTAGGGATTTCAGAGGATCTGGAAATCTCTTTCATGGTCTTTCTGTATTATTTTACTGGGAGTCATGAATGTGCTTCATCTGTTGCAGTTTTGTAAATTATAAGTAATAAGCGATTTTTCCTGTTACATTCACCACTGTTGATCTTTATTCCTGATTGAATTTATAGTTAAATGGACCCCTTTTCACTTGGGGTTTTCCTTTTTGCCCCAAAGAATTCCTCAGCACGGGGAGGGCTGTGAATTCACACGTCTGCTTCCAAAATGAATTGTTTTTGCGTCTTTGAAGTTATCTAGATGTTTTACATCATTTCACTACAGAGGAGGGGAAATTTGAGAGAGAGGGAGGAAGGGAAAGAAGGAAGGGGGAAAGAGAGGGAGGAAAGGAGAAGGAAAGAGGGAGGGAGGGAAGGAGGGGAAGGAAAGAGGGGAGGACGGAGGGCAAGCACATTTCCAAGGTCCTCACAGAAAGTGAGCGGCTCAACAGCACACCGGCTGAGCCTGTAATGATTGCTCAGTGTGTTTCTATATGTTGAAGCCAATAGAACAGAACTGATGAATAAAATATTCTAATAAAACTTATGAAGCCAAAGACTTATCTACAGCCTCTGTCCAGGAGCACAGAAGTGCGATGAGAATATTCCTAAACTATATCGTTAAGTAATGAGTTACACGACTGAGTTATTTTTAAAGTAGTACTTTGTTTATAATAATGTCTTTTTATAACCCTAACTTCTAATTAGTATAAAATAAATCACCCACCCAGCACATTCTGTTATTACCAGATTACCTGAACCTTAGAAGAGAATCCTTCTTTATTGCATTTTTAAGTCACGAGCATGTGAACATTTCTCTCACTGATGGTATTTTCCTAAGTTTACTAATAGCACATATTTTTCTGTATGTCCTAACGACTAACATTTATTTTTATACAAAACCTTGATTCCTTCATGGCACCATGAAAAGGGTATTTTGCCCTTTTTTTAGACCCAAACATGCTCCTTTTTTATCCAAGAATTTCATGGCTCTTCCATTTAACTCATAAACACATTCATTCTGTTATATAGTGTGTCCTGGGAATAATTCCAGGAAAAACAAGTCCTATCCCTGCCTTTTCATTTTTAAAACAACCGTATTTACTTATAAAACCCTCCAAGACACAGGCGGCAGGGCTGTGGAGGTCAGGGCCCCTGGAGGTCCCAATCCCCCCACAGGCTGAGGGGTCTCCCAAGGTTACCACCAACCGGGTCCGGGGCTGCCCTGTCCCCAAGCAGTTACCAGGCCTGAGAAGGGCACAGGGGACTGTTTCCGGGTGTGGGAACAGCAGATGCCAAGGAAGGCCCCTTATGCAATAACACCTGTCCTGCCCAAGCGGCGGAAACATGATCTCTCGGGGACCCGAGGCTAAGTGTAGTGAAGGAGAATTCGGATCTCTCAAGGTCTATCAGCAGCCAGGAGAAGAAGCGAGTCAGCCGGGAGCCCCGGGGAGAAGGGCACAGCTGCCTGGAATCTGGCAGAAGCAAGGGCCCGCCTTGGGGTGCAGAGTCTCAGAATTCTGTGTGCAGAAGATAAACAGAGCAGGTCCGAGTTGCTCCAGGCAGAAGAGGAAGGCCAAGAAGAGGAAGAGGGATGCCATGGGCAGCCCTGGCCCTCCCAGGGAAGCCCCGAGAGCCTGGAGAGACCCAGGGCATGTCTGGGGGCAGCTGGTGTTCAGCCCACGGGCACTGAAGACAGTGACTGACCCCGCAGGCTCCGTGGCGGGACCTCCCAGGGCCCCTTGCGATCACCCCGGCAAACAGATACCCCGCTCCCTCCGGGGTCCTGACCCCAAACACCTCTGTGCCATCGTGCGACGCCTTTGAAGGGTTAGCTGAGAAAGCTCTGGGGCCATTTCCTTATGACGGGCCTCGAAGTCATTTTCTTTCTGCATTTTTGTGCTCGGATGCTCGGGCTCCCTGGAGCGGCGAATTTACAGTTTTCACCGAATTGGGGAAATTTCCGCATATTACTTTCTCAAAGAGTCTGCTGCCCCTCTCTCCCTCAGATGAGGCCGCGGGAGGTTGTCGGGCCGATGGGAAGCGCTTTGCTCATTCCTTGCCCGACACGTCTCCGCTCTGGGTCTCACTTACGTGGCGTAATTTTCTCCCGCTATGGGTTCAGGCTCGCTGACCCTTCCGTTTGCGGGATCTGCCCCGATCGGTTATGTTTTCCTCCTCGGCCGTGTTTTCCACCACTAGACGTTCGCTTTGACTCATTCCTCCACCTTCCGAGCCTGCCTCCCGCACGCTCCAGGCGTCCTGCAGACTCTTGAAAACCGTTCCCGCCACCGCCGGAGTGTCTAGGCTCGTTCCGTGTCATTTTCAGATCTTATTTGGGGTCCGTTTCTACCTGTCTGCTTCTTTTCATACTGGTGATCTTTTTATTGAACGGCAGACATTCTGTATTTTCTGTGTGATGGATGTTTTTACATCCCTATAGATAGCCTTGGGCTGTGTTCTAGGACAGAGTTAGGTGACTCTGGGACAGTTTGATCTTGTCAGGTCTTGCGTTCAGTGGGACCCACGCCACCTTTAGTCCAGGGCTCAGGGTACCCCCTTCTCAGACAAGACCCTTTTCCTTCCCCTGAGGATACGCCATGAATTAGAAGTGCCTTCCTCTCCTGCTGGTGTCCTACACTCTGTTGCTGGCCTTCTGTAAACTCCCCAGACTGTTCCCTTGATCCTTCTGGGCCATCCTTGTCCTGGCCAGGGGGAGGTCCCTTGTGAGCACTCAGTGACCCTCCACCAAAGCCTTAAGGCGACCCCTCTGCTAATCTGGAGAGCGTTCTCTCTCTCTCTCTCTCTGTAGCTGTCCTTTCCCTGGTGCTCGATGGGGGAAACAGTAGCTCCTTTGATCTGTATGGACCCTCAGCTCCATCGTCTCTGCGCAGGGAAAGAGCTAGTCTCCTCCTGGGGCGCTGTCTTCCCTCTGAGGCATGAGTGATGCAATCACAGACTTACCTGTTGGGTTTCTGTCAGCTTCTCTGTGTGTGCTGCTGATGCCCAATGTCAGAAAACCCGTGCCTCGTAGGCTTTACTCTTTCTTCTGTTGTCGCAGGTAGGACAGACGTCCAGTCCCCTAACTTCATCTTGGTTGGAAGCAGAATCAAGAACAAACAAGATCTATTCTTCTGAAGTTATAAGAGGTCAGTGCGTGGAGGAGATGAATGGAGCTGAGGGTCATCCAAGACTGTGTCAAATAATGACAGAATTAAATAAACTAAACCAGAGAGAATAATTTGTCTACGACTATTTACAATGATTTCTTCCTTATCCAGTATCAGTCCATTGGTTATTTATCTAATAATGTGTTATTAATTCATTAATGGCTTTCTGACTGCCACTCCCCATCCTAATACTGATAGGAATTATCTCATTTATTACCCAAAATAACCTTTTCAGGAAGGCACTTTCAAAACTACCATTTTAGGGACTTGACAACTAACACAGAGATAGGAAGTAAATCACTCTGGGCTTCGCTTGGACTCTAATCGTGCAGAAAAACTCAAAACTACTCAGAACCAGAAAGCACCCAGGACCTTAAGGAAGAAAGAGAAGATGGTCTCTGCTCGGCTTTGTTAGAGACCCAGTATCAGTATCATCATACCCTGATAGTCACATCTGTTTCTTTTCTCAAGGCCGGTGCAGTCGGGAAACGAGGCTGGGCATCATCACGGAACCCTGCGTTCCTGCACTGTCTCCAGTCCTGCAGGAGCAGGTCCTCGACCCCTCTGGGACCACCATCCGGGAACCTTCAGCCGTGGCTCTAGCATCCTAACCTGTAGACAGCAACGAGACACGCCCTCGTTCCGTGCACTTCACGCACTGTTTGTGCTCAGTGCACCTGTCGACATCCGGGACTTCACTACCCTCGCGCATATCAGCATCACAGGTCCAGGAATCACATAGAGCAGCTCAGTGAGGAATCTGTTTTTTAACTGGTCGATGTTCACAATTGTCTTCAGTCCTTGAACCTGACGTGCGGAGGTCACAGGAGGCCTGCAGTGCCGTCTGTGCGTTTCACTCCCCACTCCCGGTCTTTTCAGCTTTTTAAGAAAAGATTGACTGATTGATCTTAGAGAGAGAGAGAGACAGCCGGGGCTGGGGGAGGGGGCAGCCGGAGAAACTCAAGCAGACTCCATGCGGAGCAGGGAGCCTGACACGGGGCTCGATCTCGTGAACTCGAGATCGTGACCCGAGCTGAACACTTCACCGACTGGGCCACCCAGATCCTCCTACTTATCTTTTCGGCTTTGATGTGAATCCACAGAGGCCACAGAAGTGGTTGGAATGTTGGTAGAATGCAGAGGGACAGACCGTTTGTGGCCTCTGGAGTCGCTGTCTGGGACACCGTCAGTCTTGATGTGGGAAGGGAGTGAGGAGGGACCGAGAGCTTCTAAAGATGAGGCATGTCCCTTCCTCTCAGTTTCCATCAGCTGCACAAGTGACGTGCACTCGGCAAGGTGGGGCTGGGCTTACACAGTCCTCCCAGATCTTCTCCCTGAAGGAACGCGTGCAGTTCCGCAGCCAAGCCTGAGATCTATGGGCAGAGAAATATTCCGTCCCCAGGGAAGGAAAAGGAATATTTTGAATAACAAGTTCTACCCCAAAGAGGATGGGCTTTCCCTGTTGCTTCAAGGACTCAGACTTGCCTTTTCCCAGTGATAGCAGAGCTGCAAATTGCAAGGACCTGAACACAGCCACAGAACAGTCTGGTACACACAGAAACACAAGAACTGGTGCTGAGACACAAAGCCGTTGCTCCCGTCAGGGTGCGACTAGCGAGAAAGACGACTAACCCAAAGCGTGTGGGACCCTCCCGCTCTGGCAATTATCACATGGGTCTCAACTATTCAGACTGGTCCCCGCGGGGCAGAGTTCAACCCCTGCCCTGTCTGGTCCGTGTAACGCAGGCATGAAAAATTCAGAACACAGATGTCAGTCAATAAAGAGGAGAAAAGTCTATCAGGAGCTTGAACAAAGATGTTCTCTCTGTGTAAAGCCCTCACCGCCCTAGGGAAACAAGGTAAAATGGAGTTTAATTGTCTCATTTAAGAAACTGAGATTATTTTATTCACATAAAAGTGCCTTAGATAAAAAAATATAATTGCAGAGGCCATAGACAACACCCAGGAGAGAAGCTCTCTGAATCTGTAGCAAGCTTTAAAAGCTTCATTTCCTTCTTCCGAACGTGGCGTGGGAGATCAATTTAGCTATAGAATTAGGAGCCACAAGCAGCATAGAAAATTGCACGGCGGAGCCTGCAGGAACAGGCTGGCTTGGAGAAGGTCTCTGGATGGCATGAGGAACTTGGAAAGCTGGACACGCAGCATGGAAATACGTTGTGACTGTCCTGCGCGAGCCCTGCAGACACCACGCTGGTACCCGAGACGCTCCCAGCACAGGGGGTCAGGCTATCAGGCAGAGCCTCGGGCTGCCTGGCCGTTGGCTCTGGAAACTGTCACTTCCCGGAAAGCCTTCCCTGACGGGGCTTCTGTGCTGTCCTAGCAGCTGCGTTCCTGTGCCTCGCCCCGTATTGAGTGCTGGCAGGCGACGTCTGCCGTGCAAAGTGGGCTCCCCACCTCGTGTGTTATACCGACAGGCAAGTATCAGCAATTATCTCTCCTTCGGTCTCACTTTACGTGTCAACATGTATAGGTCATCAATGTCACAATTACGAATTTCGTAACTATACAAACTCATGGCCATGTGCGTGCACTGTGCCTGCCCACGGTGTGACGTTCACGAGCAGAAAGCCATGCTAAGTAGGAGAAGACGGACAGCATCCTGACATGGAGCACCCCCAACACCCCAGTCCACGGAGGCTCGTTGGACCCCGTCCATCCCAGACCTGGTCGGCCCCTAGGAGGAGGGCAGGCCCTGCCCTGAGGTCATGGATGGGCAGAGGACTAGAGCAAAGGCAATGCAGAAACACAAACTAAGGAAACCAGAGTCTGGTCGGGAAGGAGGAGTTGGTCAAGCCTCAAATGAAAGAGGATTGAAAACTCATCTGAAGCCTTCAGGCGCCTTCCAGGAGTGACCTGAGAGAGCGGTGGCCCAGCCCCCGTCTGTCCCCACCAGTGTGCACGGATCCCCGAGGGGTGGGGCCTGGGGCTGCCCCCGTGAGTTCCTGCACCATGACCCACCCTAGGAGAGCGTCTCCCACCGCAGAGCCGCATGCGCGTGTGCACCCACTGCCCCTCAACACACACACACACACACACACACACACACACCCCGGAGAGGGAAGTCTGAGTAGCATCTGTCGTCACCGGATGTGTCGAACGCTGGCTCTTTATTCTAGTCCACTGAATCCTTAAGGATCATGGCCAACTCAAATGACTCCACAGTCCTTGGCGGGCGGACTGGTGTTTGAGCAGTGGCAGACACGGGTGCCCGCGTGAAGGGTAGAGGCCAGCAGCCTGTGGAAACCACCCTCGGGGGGCTTTTGGCCATAGCTGGGCCAGGGAGTGTGTCGTCCAGGAGCAGGAGGCCTGGCGGCACCCGGAGGCCAGGCGGTGAGCTCTCTGGTGCAGGAACTGCGGCTCTCAAGGGGGGACAATGAGGCGAAGCCAGGAGAGGAGCAGTTCAAGGTCCGGGAAGGAGCTGGTGGCCCGTGCTGCAGCCCCAGTGCTGCAGCCAAGGGATGGGGGAGACAGGGACCTCCCCCCCAATGTTCTCTCCCTCCCGAGCCCTCCGCTTCATTCTCTGGCATTAACTGGAGCCTCAAGGCATCATTGATTCCTCGAGGATGGAGTGATTGTAGCCGAGGGGGCAGCTGAGGAGGGTGGGGGCCCAGGGCCTCCAGGAGGCTGTGGAAATGGGGGAGCAGTGAGAACCCACTTCCCGACCCTCCCCTGTCCCGTGCTACCCTCACTCTGCCTTAGGAGCACGCCACAGTCTGTGACCCTGTACCTCTCCCGGGTGCCACGGGCGGAGGTTGGGAAAGCCCGGGCTCCTCCCCGGACCTGACCCAGAGGCAGAGGAAACACGTGTGGTGTTGACCGTGAGGTGCTTCTCTGTCCGCTGCTCTTCTGGGCGGGGAGGCCGTGGAGGCCGTCTGCTCGCTGCGTTCTCAGTCCCTTGGCCGAGTCCTGCTGTCCTCTGGGAGGAGGCCACGTCCACACTGCATTTAGGGGGTGACCACTGGGTGCTCAAGGGGAGGGGGCATTTCTTCATCTCACTGAGGCTACATCCTGCTTGACCCAAGCTTAAAAAACGAATGTACCCAGAGCTAAATATAGCAAGCTGGGAAATCTGTCACAGTCCAAGGGCTCGGCAGGGGACCCCGGGGGTGAGATCACTCTCCTCCTCCTTCCCAGGGACACACACATGCACGCTCGCACACTCGCTGGCACGCGTCCACTCAGCACCGCCTGTGTTCCACGCTCCACACTTTCCAGCTTCGTTATTCTCTGGGCTTCTTTTTTCTTCTCCTGTGTCCAGCTGACCTGGCAGCGAATCAGGCTGGATCCTCGGGCCGTGTTCTAGTTAGTGTCCCATCCTCGTGCTCTCCGTGGTCACTCGGCTCTGGGTGGAGAAGTTTCCGGGGAAAGAGAAGCCCCGGGGAGAGGGGGCACCATGGGAAGGGTGACAACAAGCCGACACCTCCCAGCACGACCTCGCCAGAACCGAGCCATTCTCCCTCAAAATGTGCAAACGCGAGTAAAGCTATTTTGTTCACGCCAAATACAGTATCTCGGCAGGCCAGCCACACCCTCTCTAAGTCAGACGGAGAGCCCGGGATTTGTCACTTCCCCAACTTTTCTCAAAGTAGGTGGTTCATAGAACACGTTAATATGATCACAGACCAATTCTCAAATAGAAGTTAGACAGGTCTTGGAACACTGAAAAAATAAAATTATATTAAAAAAAAGAAGAAGACATTAGACAGACTTAAATATGCTGTCACTTCTACATATGTAAGTAAATTCTAGAAAATAAAACCCTCAACCCACTATTGGTGCTATGTAAATATCCATTTTGGGGCGAAATCATGACACTGAACATGGACTCTCTCGTGATAGGTAACTTCTACCCAGCATTTACGTCCCAGTCTGAGAGGGATGTTAGGAGCTCCGCTGCGTCGCGGAGAAACCGAGAGTCTCCGAGGCCACCTAACCTGCCTGCACACACGCACGGCGAGGGGGAGATCCAAGATCCCAGCCCAGGTCACCTCGCCGGTCTGCGCGTCTCACTGCAGAAATAGAGCCTCTCGGCATTGAACCCCCGCTCTGAGGAGCTGAGAAAATACCAGGTATTGTTGGTAATCATTGTCCTACAATGTCGCTTTGTAAGCGTGATGTAATGAGCTGAGCGCTGTAGGGTCAGAAACAACCCGATGCGGTCTACCAGGAAGAAAGAGCAAAGACAATCATCTAAAGGAAGTCCCCAAGCTGAGGGTTAACACCAGCGTCCCTGAAGGCTTAGGAGAAAAAAGAAAGCTTCGCTCGTTAACAAACGTAGACAGAGACGGGCCCTGCTGCTCTGTTTTGAGGAAACCTCTCTCCCGGTGGAACGCGGTTGCAGACTCCGAAACTGTTCTTCCCGCCGGATGGCACACCCCCAGTCTACCTTCACGGCCACCAGTGGGTTTGCTGGGTGGAAAAGAAAACTCATTTGATTTTTCTATTTATTGGCGAGGATAAGGGATTACGTGGGAATAAGCTATAGGTATCTTAATCGAGGGCAGAGGAAAACAATCTAGGCTCTGTCTGTTATTCCCTTGGCTTTATCTCTTCTCTCACCTGGAAACTTTGATGTCGAAAATATTATCAATTTCCAGACAGTTCTGATAACCCGGCAATACAGACTTGAAGGATTCAGTTTATAAGCGATAGATACATAACCTTTCTCTAGAGAAAAAAAAACAACACTCTGATTTCACTGGGATTAGACAGTCAGCATACAACACGGTTGCTTAGAAACTTTCCTCTTTCACACACCAGTGCAACATAAAATAGCTTCCAACAAAGGAATGGAGTGTTGCTAAATAAAGATGTCCTCCCAATGACCAAATCCCTTGCCAAAGGTGACACATCCTTCAAGATCTGTTTGCAAAGACAGTCTTTTGTCTTCGGTCACGGATACAAGCCGGAACTGTGCACAGATTTTATTTTTGCGGTTGGTCTTAAGAGCACCCCAAAGTGCTCTGCTTTCCAAATCCTAACACAAGCGTGAAAGGCCTCTTGATTTGATTCGAGGCTCTTCTACAAAGTATCCTTTCTGCCAGTGCTCCTAGGGGATATTCTGGCCAGACCTGTGGCTGTTTGACACCTTCGGCTACATTTTAATTTGAGGTTTGACCAGTCGAAGCCCAGTGGGACACGGGCTTGGAGCAGCGCCCCTTTGTGGGCCCGGCCTTGTGGAAGGATGGGTTTGGAGCTGGTTTCATTAGCCTGCTAATGAGGATCCTTTCTTTTGGGTTTTTGTTCCGGGCATGCACATCTTTGAGTGTTTTACCTCTACTTTGACATCGGTTGGAATTCTGAGCAAGATTCAGAAAACCATTTCACTGTGTGATCGTGGGTTTCTGAAATTTCCCAGGCTTTCATCTCTCTGTCCTCCTTGGCTCCCTTTGGACAAAATTCAGTGTGGAGCCGGGGGCCAGAAGATTCAAAGCGGTCTTCATGGATTTGCTGAATAGATACAGGGATGAACACAAGTTACATTTCCTAGTAAATTTTTTTTTAGTTTTGCATTGTAGATTTTTAAAATTATTATTATTTTGTTGTAGGGGCACCTGGGTGGCTCAGTTGGTGAGGCATCTGCCTTCGGCTCGGGTCATGATCCCGGGGTCCTGCTCAGCAGGGAGCCTGCTTCTCCCTCTCTCTCTGCCCCTCCCCCCACCTTGTGCACTCTTGAGTGCTCTCTCTCTGTCTCTTGAATAAATAAAATCTTTAAAAAATTTTTAACTATAAAATAAAGCCTATATACAGAAAAATACCCAGAACAAAGATGTAGCTAAATGAACTATTTATAAGGCACCTACCACCATGAACAGACAGAACAGACCATTGTCACACTCCAGAGTGGCCCTTCCATGGGGGCTGTCCCTCTCAATGACTCCTTCTCCTCCCCGAATTTTGCAGGAACGACTTTCTTGCCTTTCCTTATGGTTTATTCATCCAGGTCTACCCCCACCTGGCACTATTGAGGTTTGCCCATCAAAAAATGAATTTATCTTTTTTAAAGGTCTCTTTCTAATCACATTGCCGTGCTCATCTTTTATTTCCCTGAAGCCAGATGGTTCAGAAGATCTGGGCTTTGTTATTCGGCGTGTAGGGACTCTCACTGTCTGGATTTTGCCAGTTGCGTTTTCTTTGTGCAGCCCAGCATGCTCGTCTGTCCTTTGCTTTTCCTGCAAACGGACAGCTGAACCTAGTTTAACGCCTGTGGCAGGAGCATGGGTGATGTCACACTGTTTCATCAGAAGACACAAGATCCTTGAAATGTCCTCCATTTTTGGTAGTAGCTACTCTTTCTACTCAGGGGGTGAGAAATGATGATATTTCAATTCTATTGTTTGAAAAATCATTTGGAATCATTTTAAATCAAGAAACATTTTCTCATCTCTTAACTTGATTATCCAGTGCTACATTTTATATTTTGAAAAACCAGCACAAACACCTGTTTCTTCTCTTACACTATCCAGTTTCAAAGACATCTCCAAAATGCAATTGATTATTTTTTTTATATCATCACAAAACTAAGACTTTATTTGCTGTGTTTCAGTTCATTGAATTTTGATCCTTTTTGAAGTTCAGATTTTCCTATTTTGGTCTGTAGAAGCTTCTTGAAATTGGGTCTTCAGTCTCTTGACCTGGTCCTACTGAGACTGACAGCTTCCTTCCTGGGGGTACTCAAGGTGTTCGATGCCACACTGGTCTCCTACCACGGATCTGGGGCCCACCACTTCTTCGAGAAGCCTGGTTTTATTTTATGATAAATGGCAGCACAAGGCCAGAGTCTTGGCATCAGGAGTGCTCATTGCTCCCTGACGGACCCTTGTTTTTAAGTCTTTTGAGCAGAAAGAGTTTAAAAGTAGACACTTGATAGATGATTTAATCATCTATTTAATCATAAACTATTCCTTGAATGCATGTCAAAGTTTTCAATTTAAATTCAGATTGAAAGAGTTTGTACTTGACCTATTCCATATTAAATATCTGTTTGCTTCTTCCAGGCCAAGAATCCTGGCGCTGAAAGATGCAGATGATGAGAAACTTAGAATATCCCATAACCACTCGTTGCTTTCCCATGTTGCAGAAGCAATGGTCTCAGAATAGCAAGACTAAGCTGCAACGGTTAAAATTTATACATGTATCCAGATGCTCTCTCCAACGTTCGCCCTGTCCTTTCTGGTCCTTTGCGCTGTCTTTGTCGGGCCCCATAAGTGTTTCGTGCCAGGCTCTCTGATTCTCACTTAGTCTGATTTCCTTTAATGACTACACGCTCAGTGGTCGCTACTGCGTCTTACCTCAAATTTTCTGGAGTCACTTTGGTTGTCTGAAACGAGTTCTTTAGTTGATTCTGTAGGAAGAGATGAGGGAAGAAATTTCTCCACATTTGTCAATGTTATATATAAAACATTGGCATAGTTATAAGTCTGTCAACTTAAGAACTTAAGGTCAATTTAAGAAGACCTCCTTCTTGTGCTGATTTGTAGAGTTTTCTAGAACATGGCAGCTTCCTTTCTGGACCCATGTCCTCCTCTGTCCCTCTCCCTCATCTTGGTCTGGACCTGCCCTCTTCCTTCTTCTCTAGAGTTATTACTGACATCAACTATGCTTTCTCCCGAGGTTGCTCCTCTGTATGGGCTCTGCCCTGGAAGACCTCGTGGGAATTCATTTCCAAGGCTTCCTGGAATCTAGAACCTGTCTTGAGATCTGACCGCAGACCCTTCACACCTCTTCTGGACAAACACACCCGATCAACACCGCTCACCCCCTCTATTGGTCCATCGAGGGCTTCTTCTGGCCACAGTCCATATTACTGCTTCCATCACTTCCTCTGTGGATGCTGGGAGGGTGTGGACCAGTGACTTGTGTTTAGGCTTGGTGGTGGCACCTTGTTATTTAATTTTATTGTAGACGTTGTCAATGGATGTTCTTCTTTGACCATTTAACTACTGCTTTTATCTGGGCATTTGGGGAGGTTCAAAACTATGTTGGGACCATCGACGCCATGAATGGTGACCATTCTTTCAAAGTCTTCTAATTGTCTGGTGTGGTTATCTTTCTGCTTCGATGGCATTCTCAATTCTTTTAGGGGGAAGGACCTCAACACAAGCCTTTGATTCTGTGTGCTGGAGTAAGCCTGTGTGTATGGTTCATACCTGTGAATTATAAAAAATGCATTAAGTGAGTAGAAATTTAAAGAGGGACCGAACTGAGAGGTCAGCTAGTCTGATGTTTTAAATTTACAGCACTGGAATTTGCCTTCCTTTTTTTTTTTTTCCAAAATATGTCATTAGTCTATTTTTTTGATGTTTTTATTAATGAAGGGTTCTAAAAAGTATAATGTAACAAGTTTATCCATCCATTCTTTCAGTTTTCTGAGTTTTTCGTGTTCTTAGAAAAGCTTCCTCCTTCCCAAATAATTGTGACAGAAGTCTTCATGGGAACCTGTATTATTTGTGTGTTTATCTGGGTGTATTTTTGTTATTGATTTTAACAACCATTGACTCCAGCTGAAAGTTATCTTGATGTTGGCAATGAGGAAGGAAATCTCAGTTCAGTGTTTTTTCCTGAAGATGGAGATTTGATTGTTCCAACACCATTTGTTACATAAAAATCAAATCATTTTTTCCCAAAAGACTACAAATACCATCCTTATTAGTTATTAAATTCATAGGTGTAGTGTATATTGAATCTGTTTATGAATTAACTTTTGCCCCTTCTTTCCTAAATTTGCACCTCTCGTTCCTTCCTTTTACCTGAGAATGCAGCTGGTCTCTCCAAACCAGGGTACACAGGGTGGGCACAGGGAACGTCGCTGCTGGTGGCTGATGTTAGCGGAAGGGCTCCTCGGGTTTGCCTTTTAAGCATGATACCGTCCTGGCTTTTAGATTGATATATAGAAATATTCATATCTATTTATTTTCTGTGTATTCCTATTTTGATAATATATTTTATTCAATTAAGAATAGAGGCTGTCTGCCTTCGGCCTAGGTCATGATCCCAGGGTCCTGGGATCGAGCCCCGCATCAGGATCTCTGCTCGGCAGGGAGCCTGCTTCCCTTCCTCTCTCTCTGCCTGCCTCTGCCTACTTGTGATCTCTGTCTGTCAAATAAGTAAATAAAATCTTAAAAATAAATAAATAAATAAAAGAATGGAGGGTAAATTTTAATTTCATTTAATTTTAAAATTAAAAAATTAGCTTTAATCTTAATAAGTGCCTTTTCAACTTCAATGGAGGTAAGCTCATGATTGTTTTCTTTTACTACTTTTGTATAGAACTTGCATTGATAGGTTTTCTAGTATTGAATCATTTTTCTTAAAATAGATCCCTCTACTTCTTCATAGGGTGTTTTTTTATATAAATTTGGATTCTGTAAGCTAGTATTTGGTTTACTATTTCCGCTTCTTTATTCCTCAGTGAGATGGACCTGTGGCTTCTCTTTCTTTCCCTTTTGCTATCCATGTTGGCATTAAAAGAGGAATGCAGAATTATTGTCTGTGCTCTGAAGCAGTTTAAAGGGTACAGAGATTACCGAATGTTGAAAGATTGCCAGAAATCCCCAAGGAATCCCCCTGCTACGTTTTAAGACATATGATTTGTCAACTGTTGGTTTTTTCTCCTTTGATAGTCTGCTCTGGGGTCAGTTCTGTTAGTGTTTCCAAATCATCCATTTATCCTGATTCTTGAATTTGTGTGCATAGACTGGATCAAAATAGTGTCTTTTATAACTGATGTGATCTTGTTTGTATGTCGTCTTCCCTTCAGGAATCCTCGAAAAACACGTGTATTTGTGTTTTAGCCCGTTGGTCTCCATGCATAAGTTAGTTATGAGTGAATCCAGTTTTAAATTGTTTTAAAGGTCCTAGGTTTTGAACAATTGCTTCAACTAGTTTTTCTCTGCCGACTCGTACATTTCTATTTGAATATTTATTAGTGCTCTCCATATGCTACATTAGGTGAGCTGCAGTGTTCTTTTCAGATTTGTAGAATTTCATGCTGATTTACATGACTTACACACCCTGCTTGTTAACGCAAATAAATACTTAAGCCTATCCATTTCCTTTGAATCTTGTTTCAGCTGTGTGGCACAGATTTTCATAGATTTCATTTTGTTATCATTATCTCCTATGCAGTACACAGTTTGGGTTTTTATTTTTTTATCCTAGAATTTAGGGTTTTGGGGGGGCATAAATACTGGTAATTATAGAGAGAAGTGTTTTACTGTTTTCTACCTTTAAAAGAATTTGTGGTCTAGTTTCTTTGTGACCAGGGCAGAAATACAAGCCTTCCCCAGCCCGTTCTGGACACAATTCGTGACAAGGGGGAGCACCTGTGCTAAGCCCATGTGTCCCCTGTCCTGACTGACCTCTCCCCCCTCCAAAGTAAATACTTAAATAATTGTCCATTGCAGACCATAGTGCTTTAAAACAGAGTAACCTCCTGTTTGAAACATTTGTACAAAATACCAAAAAAAAAGATAATTATTTACTAAATATCAAATCTGATGGATTTACAGAGTTTGGTTGTGAAATGTTACATTAGCAGCAATAAGTGGGCCCTAAACTTGGAGTTGTGTCCCTGAGTGCAAGAACACCAAACCAGTGGCCTTTGTGATGACCGCGTCGGCTTTCTCTCATTTGATGATTGTGAATCCAGCTAAGTCAGCTTTCCATCTCTCGATAATGCATAGCGCCTGTGAATTGAAAATGGTGGTGAAAGAATGAATTCCAATGACCGTTTTCTTTCACTAAGATCAACGGTGGGACGTGGACTCTGTATCACACTATAATTTCTGTCGATCGGCCCGTGGCAGACCCAACACGCCCTGAAGACACACTTACGGTTGATATGAGATAGACACGCCCACAACATGTCACACAGATTTGGTCCCGTGGCCATGTTGTGCCGACAGATCCTGGAGCCTCAGGAGGGCGCAGGAGGCCCACAAGGTGGACTCTGCAGAATATTCATTTCGAGCGAGGCGCATCTCTCTTCCAGAAATCTCGGGTAAGGCGTCTCACCACAGCCATGATCTGGTCAGCAGAGTGGGGCTGATGGAGCCCGACTATGACACGGCACAGCCGCCGCCTTCTTTCCAGTTCTCTAAAATGGAGGCCTGCTCACCTCACTCTTCCAGCCAAGGGTTATTGAGCCTAATCTAGCCCTTTCCCTACACATTTCTTGGGTGAAGCAGCGCCCACCGAAATGCAGCGGGCTAGGATCGTGCACCTCATCAAAGCCATTTTTAAGGGTCAGGCCCGTGTTGGTCTCCTAGAGAATGCCTCAATTTCAGAATAACTTCCTTGTCCGAAATGTTTTCTGCCATTAGGGTTGTATATTTCTGATGACCCGCATCGAGTCTGTGGGTGCGACCGGGCTGGGGGACATCGCAGGGCGGGCGAGAACGGCCCGGCCGGGGCAGCACCAGAACTCGGACTGCAAGGAGCATCCGGAGCCGGAGCCGGCCGCGGGGACGGAGCGGTGGGAAGAAGGCGGGCGGCGCTCCAGTCGCATCCTTGCTTTACGCTTCTGTAATGTGGAAACTGTCTTTGCGGGATCTTCAAGGGTAACTTTAACCAAAATTAAAGAGATAATAAATTAAAGTTCTATGATTCTCAGAGATCAGTGTCTTCAGTTTAATTCACAGAGATTTTGCTACATATTGAGGGAAGGCCCTCGGGGGCGTGAAGGTCAGACACAGGTCCTAGCGGGTCGTGGCTTATCCATGGGACTGTGGCTCTCTCCCTTTACTATCTCCACACTCTGGTCTCTGGAGGTAACATGGGGGCTTGTACCTGCTGATCTCTGATCTTTTTCCCATTTGATTGGAAAGAGCTTGGTACTGAAAATCTCCAGGCCCCTGGGATTTGACCACCGACTTCCCCTTGGTACGTGTAGTGCAGCAGTGTTAAACACGTTGTTCCCTTCTCTTTGGTGCTCAAGAAGTCTGTACACAGGTGCCCCCCCCCCCACGACACAATCCTCACTCTCTCCCTTTCAAAGGTGAAGCAAGGGTAGGGTAAACACAGACAGGAAGTATTTAGACCCTAAAAATTCCATAGAACTTAATTTTATTTCCCGACGGAGGCGGCTTGGGGTCCTGGGCAGCAGGACGGACCCCAGCCCCGGCTCCTGCGGCGTTTGCCCCTGTCCAGGAAACGATGCGTTCCCATCGCATTGGAGTCTCTCCTCTCCCGAAGATGTCATCCAATGCCGTGATGTACACGTATCGGTTTGCCAGGGATCGCTTAGCAACAGGACCCTGTGTTCTGCCAACTTTCTCTTCACGCTGACAGCCTAGATTTCACAGAAATTGTGTTTTCTAGAAGGCGTGAGGGATCGGGAAGGGTGACGAAGGGACGCCTCATTGCAAACACAGACAGATATTGGCACTGGCCAACCCTGTTGGTGATTTCTGGGGATATTTTAGGTGTTGTTTTAACAGCATGCCGTTCAACAATTTATTTTTAATCACTGGCTATTAATCAGCTGCAGACTGACGTCAGTTACCATATAAAGCTGATGACATAGTGTTGTGTTTGTGCAGAAATATAAACTTGATTTTAGCCACAAACATTAAAAGCCAGCATAGAGCTAATGCACTGCCAAGGGGACGTTACCACGTTAGTGATGTCTACTCACCTTGTGAAAAACAAGCCCACGATGTCTTACACATTTATGGTAAGATCTGGGACTCGTCTGGGACTGGGTGAAGGATAAAGTACCAGTCATTTTACCCTAGTCCTTCCGCTTCTCCTGACTCTTGCCCTACGGGAAAAGGGGACAGCGTCGCAGATACATTACAAAGAAGAATATTATTACCTGTGTTGGAGTGTAATAAATGCTCCTCCTTTTAGTGACACGCCCTTATGTAATGACGTGATATATGATTTATTTTAAAAGAGCATCTCATCACGGCAATGCCAAAGCACACAATGGGGAGAATAATGTTATTCCTTCGAAGGGAGTCCCCGTTTCTCATTCAGTATGCTGCTCACCTATTGTACAGATGCTCTATAGAGTTAAATGATTTTTCCTCCTATTCCTTCGTGAGGTTATTATCTGATGCTAAGAAAGAAGATGATATTATTCTTTTTTATAGAAGTCATACCTAAATGTGGCTTTGGATTTATCACAGGAGAATTGGTGTAACATTACCCAACAATCTTCTGGAATTCCTTACATCCGCCACTACCACGAGGCAACGGAGGCTTCCACAGGTAAGTGTCCAGACCCAGGAAACATTTTTCACACTTTTAAGATATATAGGACTAAATTATTATGTGGGTTATTTTACAGCCAGGCCATAAAAGGCAGAAATTGATGAAATGATGGCAGTTCGACAGCAAGTCAGTGGGCAAGACCAACTCCATTTTCCCTTCCAGTGTTCACGTTAAAACAGGCCGCCTCTTCGGTGTGTCTGGTCTGCCAGACGCGTGTTTGCTCGCGGTGGTCATTCATTCCACTTACGCCGCATCTGAGCTTCTGTTCCACACACACACACGCACACACACACAGACGCGCACACTCACACACAGATGTGCACACACGTGCACACTCACACAGACGTGCACACGTGTGCACACTCTCACACAGAGACACACACACTCACAGCCATGCACACTCACACAGGGACATACACACTTGCGCACACGCACGCACCCACGTACACACTCACAGAGACGCGCACACTCACACACGGATGTGCACACACACGCACACTCACACACAGAGACGTGCACACTCACACACGGGCGTGCACACTCACGCACACACGGACGTGCACACACACACACACTTCACAGACTTCAGGCCGCCAAGCAGGCTGAAATGTTCAGATAATGACTGTCGGACAATATTTCCAGTCTCTCACATGGGAGGCTGGTGACATGGTAGGACTGACCCAGGGAGGCGTCATCCCCAGGAAGAAAGCTACTGCACTTCTTTCCAACGTCGCAGAGGAGGTGGGTGGTTTACGGTGTCTGCTTTGGATTAGATGAGGTTTACAATCTCATTCTGATGTCCCCTCTGCGTCACCCTGGCCATCTACCTAACCCGCCGAAACGACAGCATCACCAGACATAATCCGTGAGGGCAGCGATTCCCACCTGACAGAGTGGCTATGTGGGCCTGCGAGGAGACAGCGCACCCGTGGTCTCCCCACGGGGCCGGGCGCAGCACCCGCTCAGACAGTTACGGATTATCTTGGGTCTCTGCTTCTCTGGCATCAGGCACAGCTTCCTGCCCTTCCTGGTTGGATACTGGCGGCCGTGAATTTATCCCTGTTGCCCCACTTCAGGTTATTTTCATCTAGGGACACAATTACACCCCTGAAAATCCACGTGAGGGATGGAAGGAGGATCCGGGGAGACAAATACTGGTGTAGGGACAAAGGACAAAGGACAGTTGACTCTTCATGATGGTCTGGACAAGCTTGAGTTGCGCTGCTCCTAAGGGAAACACAGGGTTAGGTTCCTGCGAGGCTCTGGCCACCGTATTCTCATCAGCGGATCAGTGCATAGCTTTGATGTATGTGTTTTTCTCTTTAAAGGTGTCTTATTTAGTAATATTATTGATCCATTAACACTAAATTCAGGGCCAACAGCCCTGCAGCTCTTGCCTGCAGAATTCAACTACCACCTATGTTTTCCCATAGTAGACAGCTCTTCAGCACAGCGGCTGGACCATTGCACAGCAGTGAAATCACACACAGAAATGTGAAAAACATGGCACTAAGTAGACTGCAAAAGGTAGGCTCATTCACGCTATGAGAGTTGAAACAGGAAGCGGAGGACCCTCTGCTTGGCCTCTGCTGGGAACGTGCACCATGAGCAACTCAAATGTTTGGCTACTTAACACATGTCTGCTAATGACCACAAAAGCTCTGTGGGTGTAGAGTTGGGGGTCACCAAAAAACCTAGTGCATAGGCTAATTTGCAAATACAGAGTCTGTGAATGAGGGGGACTTACTGTACATGACTCTCAAGCCATGTTCTCCAACAGACGAAGGTCATGAAAGCCTGGGAATGGCCATAATGCAGTTGAAAAAGCTTGTTTTCATTTATAAAAATGGGCAATCAGGAAGGCCTGTGGCTGCACGGAATCAGAGTCTAAGTTCCCAGGGGTCAATGGCCCTCAGTTCACTGGGAAAGGAGGCAAACTGGAACGGTGAAGACACACCATTTCAGCAGGAACCACCTAATTTTAGTGGAGCATCTCCTTCTAAATGGCAAGGAATGTGACAGTTTCAGATCACTTTGTCCATTATTCTGGAAATACTAATTAAATGTGGGCATTTACAGTGTTCCTGCTCATTTAGGACATGCTACAGAAGCTAACAGGATAAACACAACAGCTACCCTTATTCCACTTTAAGTAGAATAGAGTCCATATTCTATATTAGTGTCCCGAGGGTGGGGGCTCAGGAACAACCCAGGATAGCGGCCCAGGCCCTGGTGAGTCAAGAGTCAGTGGTCCTCAGAAGGAGGGGCTGTGACACCCTGTCCTGTCCATGCTGTGTGGGCAGGCGGTGTGCACCATAGGGAAATGCCAGACAGCGAGATGGGGCCCTTCCCAGGCTCTGGGCTCCGGAGCGTCTTATATCTGCTTCTTATATGATACTTGGAAAGACTTAAACTGCCCCCTCGGGCTCTCTGATGCTAGTTCTTGGAGGTGTCTCAGTGGATGCCAGACCAAGATGGAAAGAAGGTTGGACAGGGCTGGTGCAGCAGCCAGCTCTAAGACAGTGAAATTTAACTCTTCCCTTGGGTCTTTAAAATCCTAATTGTTTGTATCCAAGATAGAACGGCCCAGCTTCGCAGCAGTAGGCATCAAAACAGCCCAGCGCTTTCACGTGCAGGAAGCCGAGGCCAGCTCACAGAGCCCGTGTCCCGGGCCATAGGCGCGGAGGTAAGTCTGATGCAGACTGAAAGACATGGAGAGCAGAGTTCTGCTTGTTCCTGCAGGAAAACCACCATGGGGTGTGGATAAAGGACTCAAACACACAATGTAAGTCACAGTTGGAAGACTGGGGGTGCGTTCTCCAAAAGACTGAAGAAAATGAATTAATTGGAAATATTCCATTGGTTGTCTCATGAGAAAAAAATTCATAGGCATTTCTTTCTGGGTGGAAGGGAAAGGGGAATCGTAGGTGTGCTAGGCGGATCTCACCAGGGCAGCCTGCTTGAGAGGCCACAACTTCCCACCCCTGCAAGGATCAGACGAGAACCACGCCAACGGTCTTAGCTTAGTCTTCCAAGATAAGGGCTCAGAGTTTCTGGACTCAAAGTGAGGTCAGCCCAACCCCAAAGTAAGAGAAATGGCAAGGTGTCTTCCTGAGGCTGGGCAAGCGCTCTCCTTTTCTGCAGGATCCTACGGATACACGGGAGAAGGCAGCTGTTTCTTGCAGAGCGCGCGATGGGCCACAGGTGGGACGAGAAGCTCCTGGATGGGAGTGTCAGGCCACAGGGCTCTGTCAGGGTCATGTGTCAGAACTGCGGATAGCTGCCCCATGGAACCCACACGTGTCCCAGGAGAGGAGCAGCGTGCCACCATGATTTTCAAATATCAGTATACGGAGGAGTCAACAAGAAAAAATGAATGAATTATGTTTCATTTTCACTTGTTTATATTTTGCTTCTGTTGTCTTTTTCAAAGAGATTTCATAAATTAAGTCAATTGTTTTATTTGGATACAGGTGGCACGGGGGGGCGGGAAATAATCTTGAAAGAAATAGTCTTAGGGGCGCCTGGGTGGCTCAGTGGGTTAAAGCCTCTGCCTTCGGCTCAGGTCATGGTCTCAGGGTCCTGGGATCAAGCCCCACGTCAGGCTCTCTGCTCGGCAGGGAACCTGCTTCCCTTCCTCTCTCTGCCTGCCTCTCTGCCTGCTTGTGATCTCTGTTTGCCAAATGAATAAATAAAATCTTAAAAAAAAAAAAAGAAATAATCTTATAGATGTGGAAGTGACATGACTCCTCAGGCCATGACTTTTTAGTGATGCTCAATGTCAAACGTAGACCTTTTCTTTTAAATTATGCATTCAATCCTAATTTTTGTAGGAAGATTCAAAGTGTACAGTCCTGCCCTTTTTCCATCCAGGCCTCTGACCATAAGTCCTGGTAAATGCAAGGAAAATGGAGGTACAGATTTTTGCCTATCAAAATTACAAAAAGGAAAAAAAAGCTATGCAACCTTTTGACAAAAGCAGACCTTGAGCCAGGTATTAGCAACCCTGAGACTTCGTGGAAGGGCAGATTGCCAGCCAGTAGCAAAAATACTAAAAATGGTGTATATCCTATCCAGCAAGTACACTTCAGAAAACGAACAAGAGGGGCACCTGGGTGGCTCAGTGGGTTAAGCCTCTGCTTTCAGCTCAGGTCATGATCTCAGGGTCCTGGGATCGAGCCCCACATCGGGCTCTCTGCTCGGCAGGAAGCCTGCTTCTTCCTCTCTCTCTGCCTGCCTCTCTGCCTACTTGTGATCTCTCTCTGTCAAATAAATAAAATATTAAAAAAAAAAAAGAAAACGAACAAGAACGTTCACAAAGACTTAGCTCCGGTGGTAAACAGCGTGGAACATGAAGAAACTGGACACAACGTCCAAGAGGGGTGTTCGATCCATTTGTTGCCATTAAAAGTCATGTTGCATTTAGTAACAAAAAAAAGGGACTATTTTTAGGAGAATAAATTAAATAATAAAACAGTATAGTTCTTATTATAGAAAGAACACACATCCATATGTGTATATGTGTGGACAGAAAAGAAAAGAAATATACATACAATGATCAAAAAGTTTTATTAGGGGAAATCCATACGATGCATCGAGCAGAGAGACTAATGGGATACATTCCACTGTGCCCATTCACTGGGCTTCACTGACCCTTAGCTCAGCCAGTCCTGTTCCATTTATTTTCATCCCCAGTTCTACTTCCCCACCCCTATGGACACCAGCCAGTTATTTTAGTCATCAGACCACGTCGTTTGTAGATATTTTACTATAAATGGCTGAGAACTGATGACTTTAAAAATCAAATAATAGCGATATGACTATTATATAAAAATAGAAATAGTAACTTATTTATATTAAGTGTCAATATTTTAATGTCCCCAATTATCTGTCTTCTTAAATCAGAATCCAAGACAAAACACACAACTCAATGACTACGTCTTTTAAGATGCTTAACTTTTAGGTTATTTATCCCTTTTTTTGTGTTTGTTTGTTGCAATTTATTTATTAAAAATCCTGTGGATTGCAATCCTAGATATTCTGTACCGTGTTTTCCTGCCGCCCGAATTTGTTAGAAACTGATGGCACCTGCAGTATCAACTAATAACGTTAACCCTTTATTCCACTGGGAGTGGTAAATGGTGATATTCTGAAGCTGTCATTAACTTTCTCAGCCAGAACCAGAATACCTCCATAAAATGAAACTTCCCTTATCAATTCTCTGATCACTGTGTTCACTTAGGAAAAGTAGAATAAATGCTGGTGTTTCCCCCTTTACTCGCCATTTTCCCAAATAGTTAGCTGTTCCTCTAGCATCTTTTAAATAAACAAGAAGGCCAGTGAGGCTTTTTGAACATCATGTGAACCAGGAGACTGGAACACGTGACGCATTTCAATGCCGTTACTATTGCCGATGCTCATCTTGTCCATTGGCCAATGGGGATGATTCCGGGTGGACCCTACAGCTTCATGCATTAACAGTGATCTTCGATAGCTGCCCCACTGTCCCTGGCGACCCCCTCCCTGCTACTGTGCCTGGCGGCACCTGACCACACCCACCGGGGGCTCTCAGCCCAGCTGTCCCGCTGCGCCCTCCGAAGCTGACCCACAGAATTTCTGAACCACAGAAACTGAGGTGATCACGTGATCGTCATTACTTTCAACTCATTCAGTCTTGGACAGGAATAATCAGTAATTCTGGATTATTAACCAATTAAATATGATTAACCAAACCAAATTTAACCAATAAATAACCAAATGGAACACTTTAGACACACATGTGTGCCTGAGACACCTATGTCTGTGTGTACAGAGAGGAAATGGAACAAGGTCAAGAGGACAGGAGCAGAACGTCTCTGCCCACCCGTATTTTGTAGATTTAATTGGGAACTATGTAAATGTTTTACATAATTAGACATGATTTTACGAAGCAGTAACCCTAAAACACAGCGGGGTAGATAAGCATGTGTATTGGGGAGATGACAGACATAACCACACAGAAAAGAGTTATTTCAAGGACTTCTAAAGCAATAATTTCACTGGGGTTTCTCCGTGCAGAAATGCAAGGACAGAAAGAACCAACCTCTAAAAACAAAACATGAAAACATGAAGCTCTTTTCAAAATCATCTGATTAATAACAATCCTGCTATTATTTTGTGGACAAGAATTATGGCACAATGTCCAGTAAAGCAAATAAGTAATTATGTTGTTTTCTTGAAAAATCAAAACTGACATCACATAAAAGAAAAACAAATAGAAAAATCCAAGAAGTCTGTTTGTTGCCTGGAACCCTAGAACCTGATCTTCCGAGTAAAATTCACCAATCCTGTCTCCGGAGCTGCCGTTTGCGGGGGGGGGTGGGGGGTGACGCCGATTCTCCCATCGCACCGCAAAAAGGAGAAACGGAGGAGTGGGGAAGCCAGAAGGCTCTCGCCCTGGCTCTGGAGCGCGCTCGAGGGGCGAGGGTCCTGCCCTCCTTCAGCATTCTAGAGTGACAGCGGTAGGAATAATGGGAATGTGTGTGTGGCAGGGCCGGGGGGGCACGAGGAGCACAGGGAAAGGGAGAGCAAGGTGGAGGGAGGGAAGGGCAGGAGGGGAGGAAAACAACATGTAAGAAAGAAAAATGAACAAAGTCCTATATAATTGGCTATTTTTTTGACTCACTATCAACCTAAAGCACTTAGTCGCATGAAGGGACACTCGTCATCACACATGTACGGTTCTGTCCACATCTCAGAGCTGCAAACACTTTCGAGGGAGCGGGAGCCATTCTTATCCTCCTCCCAGAGACTCGGCTGAGGCTCAGCCGACACCTGCTCGTTGACAACACACCCGCGAGGCTCTAAGGTGTCTGATGGCTGGACACGGGGGTTGGGGATGCGTCCAGCTCGACCTTCCGTGGTGGCTCTTCAGTCCTCAGGTTCTCAGGTTACGTGCCTAAATAATTCCTTAGGATTTCCGTTCCCATTTTTAACAAAGCGTGACATCGGCTCCTGCCTTGAAATGGAAAATAAGACTTTCTAGAACCTTCCATTCTTTTTTTTTTTAGTTTTTGATTATTATTTTTTTAAGATTAATATATAATGTATTTTTTGTTTCATGGGTACAGGTATGTGAATCATCAGTCTTACACACTTCACAGCACTCGCCATAGCACATACCCTCCCCAATGTCCATCACCCAGCCACCCTGTCCCTCCCCACACACCCCCCAGCAACCCTCAGTTTATTTTCTGAGATTAAGAGTCTCTTATGGTTTGTCTCCCTCCCCCATTCCATCTTGTTTCATTTTTTCCCTCCCTACCCCCATGACCCCTGCCCTGCCTCTCAAATTCCTCATATCAGAGAAATCATATGATAATTTTCTTTCTCTGATTGACTTATTTTGCTTAGTGTAATTTCTCTAGTTCCATCCATGTTGTTGCAAATGGCAAGATTTCTTTTTTGATGGCTGAATAGTATTCCATCGTGTGTATATACCATATCTTCTTTATCCATTCATCTGTTGATGGACATCTAGGTTCTTTCCATAGTTTGGCTATTGTGGACATTGCTGCTATAAACATTCGGGTGCACGTGCCCATTCAGATCACTACGTTTGTATCTTTAGGGTAAATATCCGGTAGTGTAGAACCTTCCATTCTTATGATCAGTTTGTGTTCGCAATCCCTTTGCTTCCCGGGGTTGACCCTCATATGAGCTGGGTGCCGCGGGCTCCCTCTACCATGGGGCCAGAATCCCAGGACTGCCTTCTCCGGGGTAACTTGATGCTCTCTGTGGACTCACGTAAGTCAGGGATTCGCCAGGCACATCATTTCCCAATAACCCGAGTGGAGAAGCTGGTGTTTTCTACCATCTACCTACCCAGGATTTGAGGGGCAGTGAGCGTGGTGGCCGAATGGCAACGTTATGCCCATGCCTGAGGGTTATCACAGCTCCTGTTCCAAAGAGTTGGGGCATACCAGGCACATCCCCGTGTTTAGTGTTGTGAAAATCTGAGTCCGGCACCAAAGAACCACAACAGCAAACAGACACAGATCTGGGATAAGTGTTCTGAGCAGGGAGCAACGCCCAGCCTCGCTCACCAAGTTGTTTTCTATTACCTTCTGGAACCTTTGGCGATTGTCCCCTAGGTCTCTGAACTGATTTCGGTGGGACTGGCTGAAATGTGCCTGTCTCTAGAGAAGGGAGAGGGTTCCAGATGGTAACAGGAGGAGAGCCACCAGAGGGGCCGAGTGCCAGAGATGGGGAAAACGTGAGCTCGCTCGCGGCCCCAGATCCCCCACACGTGACCTCCACATTCCACAGACCCGACCTGGGGCCGCCCGGTACCAGAAGATCACCTGAGAACTTTATTGGTCTATTAGTGCAAATACTTCAGAGGTAACCGAGGAAGCTTGTGGCCCCGTTACAATACCCTCTTCTCTAATGAAAGACTTGTTCAAGCAATCTTGGTCAGAGCCAGGCCTCTCCATATTCTATTTTTGAAACGATAGGTGGACTTACTCAGCCTGTTTCCTGGACTGGGGCTCTGATGATCTTTGTTACCTTTGAGTAAATATGACTTTTTTCCGTGACTACGCAAACACCATTTAGTATTCACAACATTCTGGGACACCCTTTCTGAACCACACACTTTGACTTTCTAGAACCTTCCATTCTCATGAAATAGACATTAAAGATTACTTTTCCATCCAAATGAATACCTGTAGCATATGTCCTAGCATCTTGTGAGATCTGGAAAGAGAAAGTAGTGTAATAATTAGCATTGCAAAGATTCCTATTCTCGTTCCTATTTATTAAGCAAATGTTCTTGGAAAGGCCCTTAAGTTATAATTTATATGTTGCATATACATACGTATATTCTTGGAATTTTACTCAGATTTTTTTCTGCATGATTTTTAATGCCTTAAAGTGCTTACATTTGCATCCAGCCACTCTTCTGAAGATTAATAGAACCAGCAAAAATAATCAAATTATGAACAATTTAAAAATAGGATTTTGAACATACATGCCCATTTTTTTTTCCTTCTCATTTTTCTCAGCTATCGTTTGGCCAGAAGCCTCAAAGATTTGAGAAAAGGGAAACAAAATCTAAATTACAAAACAGTTTAGATCTTAGGTTTTTATCTCTTCTTTGTCCCTGTAGAATATAGACTCTGTTCTGGGCCACCCTGCCTCCGTGGTAGCACCCATGGCCAAGGGCAGCCTTTGCCGGCCTCTGCAGAAGGAAGGAGCAGGGACGCCCTGCTTCCCAAGAGATACCACCAGTCCCCGTGGGACTACCATGGGAGGGATAAGGAGCTTTCCTGGACAGAGGAGACAAGCATCTTTACTGGCACATTCACACTGAGCAAGATCTTGCTTCTGCCTTCAGTCCTCGATGAGCATGCCCTGTCTCAGTGAGCAAGAACTCACAGTGTGCTCGAGCCTCTGTTTGATGATGAATAATCGTACAGGGAGCACAGTCATTCTGAACCCACACATGACGGTATCACATCCAGGCCAGGCTCGCTCTAAGAGGGATCTCTGAGCCAACTCCATCAGCACAGCCTGGAGAGAGAGTTCAGAGTTCAGAGATAGTTCAGAATCTCTGGGGATGAGAACTGTGTTTTAACAAATCCTCCTAATTCTGAAGCCACTGGACAACGGCTCCACGTCACACAGCAGCGTGAGCTTACGCTCCTAGAGCACAAGGACATTACAGTGCAAGGACACCGCCGTGCAAGGAGCAGGGGTCGACCCCACAGCTGCAGCAATCGTGGTGCGAGACACGAGTTCCGTGACTTAGCACCCACTCCTGATCCTCAGGGCAAGCAGGGCAGTGATGGTAGAATGCTTTTCTGCTGTAAAACCAAGGTGCCAAGACCCCAGTGTGTTGACTGGCACATTAGCGGTTCTCCATAGCATGGTGTCCCTCTGATCGTATGCGGATCATATGTTTTCTCCTTGATGGCCAATCCTCTGCTCACCTGGGTACCAAAAGAGCTGTATGGGAAAGAAGTGGGAAACCAATGGCACAGGGCGTGAGCGAAGGCATCAGGGCAAGTTCCGACTTGGAAGGAGAACAGCTGGGTCGGCAGCAGCCCCCTCCAATGCCTCATGACCCACCTTTACCTGCACCACTTGAATTACCTGCACCACTGAGAACAGCCCCACCGACGTTCCAGGGCATGTGCATGCCTGGCCCGGCACAAGTCCTTCAGTTCACTAGTTACTATCCAGGAGCAGCCTGTAACCCCACCTCCTTCCTGGAGCATGCTTCTCTGTGCTCTCCACGACGCTGCATCTTCCCGCCTTTCCTTCTGTTTCCCTGGGGCTCCTTCTTCCTCCGCAGTCTGCATCCCAAGTGTGGGAGCTCCTGGATCCTGAACTCTGTGCTCTGCTCTCTGTGTTCTTTCAAGGTTGCCAATGACAGCCCATGGGGTCTAAACTCCCATCTGCACACAGATGCCTTGAAACTTCCAGTCTTTACCCAGAGTTCAACTCTGGGTCGCAGACTGTGTTTCGCCCTCTAGGTCCTTACTTGGCTGAACAATGTCTTACCCTCTCTACACCTCACCCCCATCTTGGTCCTTCTCTGCTGTTTCTTACTGGTGAATGGTCCTTCCACCTTCCATCCGCCCATCCCCCAGGCCTTTGTTTTCCTTACTTCCCGCACCTACCCTTCAAGCTCAGTGGTTACCTTCCAAATCTCAGCACCCTACCCCCATCTCGCTCTGCCCATCTCCAACCCCACCTGCCAGGTCCAGGCTGCAGGCATCTCTCATCTTACTGCCATGGTCTCCTAATTACTTCTCCATGCTCTTTGTCTTCACACCATAGCCAGAAATGGCTTTAGAAAAAGACGAACTTGGCTGTGTCCTCCTTCCCTTAGAGAACGGAAGTCTTGAGTTCAAGCCCACTCTTGCTTGGGGGCCGCTGGACCTCCTCCCTCCTCTTCACCAGATTGCAGATCTTCAGGTCACCTGTTCCCTACTGTGTGCAGCCCACGGGCAGACTGTTCCCTCTGCCCACAATCATCCTGTCTTCCTTTCTTTGACTGGCCGACCCTTCACACGTCTTTAAGTCTCCAAGCAAGTATCACCGCCTGGGTGTGGCCTTCATTAACCACAAGGCGAAGCCAGACTCCCCATTGTATAGTTTCCTAGTACCCTGTGACTGCATTTTCTTCCTTCTTCCCAGAGTTGGCACATTTGTGTTTATTCTTGTGGACATATGACTTAAGTCTGTCTTTCCGAGGAGATTAGCAGCTCCACAAAGACGGGGACCAAAGATCGAGGCAAACCAACCCGCCTCCCGCTGGTTCTCCGCGAAGCTTCAGGGGAATGTGGGACAAAGGCAGGAGCCCACAGCACGGACTCAGTCTTCATTATCCCCAGGATCTGGCCCCGCCTGTCTTCCTTCTTCAAGCTCCCCAGGGTCGCTCGCAGGGATGCCCCACGTCTGCCAGGATCTCCTCCCCTCACCGTGAAAAGTGAGCAGAGAGGTGATGGCGGGGAAGCCTGGGGTGCAGGCGTGAAGCGGGCTGCCCACGATGAGGAGGGGAGTGGGGACTGGTCCACCACTACTGTCATCACTACCACCGTCATGTCCGGAAGTCACCTCTGTTCCTGAAAGAGATTAACCCTTAAGTTTTATTTTTTTCATTCTTTGCTTGTTTCATTTTGATATCAAGAATGAGCAGAAGAAATTTCTTTCGCTTTTTTTTTTAATTTTTCAAGAAGAGTTTGTAAATGTTTATAACTGCGTTTTCTTCGGAAATCTGGGAGAATTTACCTGTAAAATTGCATAGGGCTGTTGTTTTCTCTGAGGAAAGATTTTTAAATACTTATTCATTTTTTCTGATGCTTATGAGATTGTTCAAGCCTTCTAATTCGAATAGAGATAATCTCAGATTTTTCAAACACCAATTTCAGTGTATTTCTAGGAATTTGTCCATTTTGTTTAGATTTTTACAATTAAAAAAATTTTTAAATCTCTACTTAGGCTCCTCTCTGCAGCCCTATTGTTGACTATTCCTGCCTCTCCCCCGCCCGCCCCCTTGATCTTGATCTCGCCCTTATTTCTGAGAACCAGTTTTTGACCTTGTGGACCCTGCCTAATCCGTGTCCTTCTTCTCACCTTTACCTTGTCCTTCCTTCTCCTTTGTAGACTTCTGTTGCTTTGCTTTTCCTAAATTCGTGCGTGGCAAGCTGAGCTCACTGACCTCTCATTCCTCTTCTGCTCTGACAGCGTCCTGGACTCCGCTGCGACCCGCCGGGCTGCCCCACAGCCCACCTGCGCGACGCCTGCGGATCTCATCCTCACTCACTCGCATCCTCCGTTTGCATTTTGGCTTCTCTTTCATGGACACTTGACCTGTGAACTACACGTTTGAGAAGTGTCTCAGTACAATCCGTTTCCTCCCGCCTCTGTGGTTTAGGAGCCAGAGGCACCGTAACCCAGGAACGGGGCTGGCTTGTTCCGACGCTGGAACTGATGAGGCTTCTGCTGCGCCACACCCAGTGCCTGAGAGTCCTGGAAGGGTTCCTGGTCGGAGCGAAAACGACGGTGTCCTCAAACTGTTGACCTCCAGTGCGTTAATCGTGTTGCTGGGAGCTCCCTGGGCTGCGTGATTCCCCCCGACCCAGTGGGCGCTCACCGGGTCCTGTGGGTGCCTCCCCGCTGGCCAACGACCCTGTTTTCCTCTCCCTAACTCTGTCCGTTGTCTGTGTTCATATGTGCAGCTCTCCTATCACATCCATAAATAGTGCAAATCTGTACACCCTCCCGGGCAATTCGAACTTAAGTTAAGATATAACGACCCTCTTCATTTTTAATAATGGTTTTTGCCTTTTAGCCTTGTTTTCTGATATTAATATGACTGTCAGATTTCTTTTGGTGGTTATTTGCCTGGCGCCCGGTTTTCGGTTAATTACCTGAGCAATTTTGATGTTCTTGTGCTTTAGGCTTATCTCTTGCAAAGGGCATATAATTTGATTCTTAAAATCCCATCTGGAAATTTCTATATTTTACTTCCCAAATGTATTCTTTGCGATTACTAATACCCTTGAATTTATTTCCGCCACTGCACTGTATGATTTCTATTTTGTCTTCTGCTTTCTGTATCACTTTATTCTTCTCCTTTCACTTATGTTTCATGTGTATGACAGAATATTTTATTTATTATGTATATTATTTATATATATATTATATATTTCCATTTAAAATAGCACGCCTAATGTTAACTCAGTATATCTACTGTTCTCATGAACAAGACAAAGACCTGGGATCTCTCTTATCACCCTCCATGGGGCTCACCTGCTACTGTTGGCCATATGGTCTTAGTATTAATTTTATCACAATGAATTAGACATTTCAGTTATGGTCCTGCAAGCCAATGTTGGCTAACCTTTCCCACCTGCTCCCAGGCCACTTGCTCGCACCACTATTTTGGGGGTGATTTTGATTCTCTCTAAAGCTGTTCTTGCCAAGGCTCCTTTAATTTAGGAAGTATCTGGGGATATACAATCTTTCTGTTTTTGGTTTCCTAAAAAAAATCTCCTTATTTCACTCTTGATCTTGAGAGAGAATTTTATCATGTATAGGAATCTAGACTGACATTCGTTTTTCTCATTCTTTTAAGGACATAGTTCTACTTTCTTCTGATTTCATAAATTTTAATCACTTCTGAAAAATTCTCAGTTATCAGCTTTTCTTGATTCTCTCCCTCATATTCCATTTTCTTGGTCATTTTACATTTCAAATCTGATCCTTACAGTATGTGAAGACTTACAGAATGGAAACAAGTCACTTGGGGCTTTGTAGAGACTTGTTTCCTTACTGTGTGGTGGTTTCTTTTTATCGTGAGCTAGGGCTTGGCCAAGTGTAATGTACAGAAATCTGTAGGGAACAGAATTGAGGATTATTTGCTCCCGAGGGGATTTGCCCTACAATATACTGGATGTCACCTGCCTGGAGAAGGTTCATAGGATACCTCAGCCTGAAGGTTCCCTGAACAGAGGTTTGTTACCGTTAAACTCCAGACCCACAGAACACCGAGCTCATAACCCCATATTCTGAGAGATCGCTATTTCCTTTAGAAAAGAACCGAGTTAGAGGTGTTTTTTCAGGGTTTTCTTGCAAGCAGGCAATCAGGAATTTCTCATCCACTATTTCTCTGAACCTCCAGTTCCTTCTATCCTAGCTCTGTGTAGCAGCTTGAATTCAATGAGGCTGCTTTGTAAACACACTCAAAGCCCAGTCTCTTCCCACTAAGGGACCCTGTTAACCCCCAGAACTAGGGAGCCTCTATTGGCATTTGTCCCCAAACTTTGTCACATTGACTTCTATGCTTACCCTTACTCAGCTCTGGTCTCTTTTTACTCAGATTTTTTTTCTAGCCCTTAAAGAGTTCTGGTGTGTGTGTGTGTGTGTGTGTGTGTGTGTGTGTGTGTGCATGAGGGCATGTGGGCATGTGTGCAGTGAGCAACAGGTATTTTTTCATAACTTATTCAGGATGAGGAGATTCTAGAAAACCTGCTCTTCTATAAAAGAGGGGTTTTGACAGTTGGATTCCCTTAAGTTACTAGTTTCTGCAGAATGTCTGAAGCCCAGTTAGGACTAGATATGATGGCACGTGTGTGTTTAAAGCAGAGACTGAGTTAAGCTAATTGAGAAAAGTTTTCCCCTAATTTCCTCTCTCTCCCATCAGGGAAGAGATTCGGGTGAGTGAGAGCGATCTGTAATTCCTGCTCTAGCCAAGGACCTTCCGCTTTCTTCTAGTTCATTGTTCACATGGACACAATCATTTCCATACCCAGGCCCTAACTCCAGTGTGTGTATTAAATGTTCTTGGATACAGATGTATCCATGGAAGACGCACAGTGTTAATGTGATTTTAAACCATACAAATAATTCTGTGGTACAGATCCCGCTTTGCTTTTCCACCCAATGCTATGCTTTCAAGATCTCACTTGCTTCACGCTCTGGCCCCAGATGCTACCATATGCTTTCATCGTACTTACCTGTTCCCCAAGGGATGGGCACCTGGGTTTCTTCCAAACGCTCTTCCCACAAACAACACAGTGCACTTCTCCGATTCCTGATTCAGGGATGCTTGCCTCTGATGAACACTGCAGAAAGCTCCCCAGGGTGAGTGAAGCTGATTCCTCTCCGTATAACCAGTCGGGATGCCCACTTGATACTCTGCAGTTAGTGGAAGGAATCGGGATCAGGATTGGACCAAGCGCCAGTAGTGAAGTGATAAGAAACAAGATTATGGCTGTATTTTGAGAGTGGACCTCTAAAGATTTTCTGGTGGATCCAATTTGGGGTGTGAGAGAAAAGGAGGTCAGGGAAACTCCAAGGAAGCAAAGCGGAGTCCCTGGAGTTGTTGGAGCTGGGAAAGCTGCATGAGAAGTAGGTGTGGGGAGGAAGGTGAGACTGGGGCCGCCGAAGGAAACAGCCGAGGAGCTGAGTGAGACAGAAGCAGAGCCAATGGAGTAGGCCACCCCAGAAGACAAAAGAAGAACCTATGTCAGTGAGGGCTGTGTGATTGCTGAATGCGGTTTGCCGAATACATTTGGGAGGCCAAGCGAGAGAATGAAGACCGCTGATGACTGCAACATCAAGAAGGAGGCCACCAGTGACTAGGGGAGGGGAGGCGTAAGGGGGGCAAGATCGTAGGATTGGGTTCAAGCGAAAATGGGAGTGAACCTTGACCACGTTCTCAAGGATCTTTACTGTTAAAGCCAGGTCTACGGGCTTATAGATAGAGAGATCTCAGTGTTTTGAATTATTTCCTAAGTAGGAACAGTTGTAACATTGATGTGGTTTTGGATCCAGTCCAGGGAAGGGAACGCTCAGGGGCATGGGAAGGAGGAGGAATGTCTGGGATGGTACCCAGGAGATTGAGCGCACATGCGGGGAGGGTGGCCTTAGGTAGGGGCACGTAGGAGGTAGGAGGGGGACAAGTAGGAGGGTGGAGTATTTCATACAGATGTTTGCATATGGAGAGAAGCAATTAGTAGAAGTACGTTAACAGACTCGCTTAATCCCGGCAAGATTGAGAGTGAGAAGGGGACACCTGTTGGTTTTCAGGAGTGAAGGCAAAATGAGAAGTAGTCATCGTGATGAGTGAACCCTCAGGTGAACCACAGAAATATAGTATAAATGCAAGAAGCACCAAGGGCCCCCTTGAGGTCCGTGACCTTTAACAAGAGACCAGAAGGATGGTTGGCTTTTCTCCACCAAAATTTGGGCTGAATTGAAGTGAGCAACGGTTATGCAGAAAGTTCTAGTTTATCTGTGATTTTGACGAGTATCCTGAAGCAAGAAAGGGGCCAGGGGCTGAAATGTACTCATGGCCATGGTGGTTATGGTCACCCATGGAACTTACACAGGATAATAAGGAAACAGGGGCCTCCATGGACAAAGGGATGATGAAAATGAGGGCAGTGGAGAGTGGAGCCTGAAGACCACTTGGCGGTCAGGGAACCAAGGGGAGGGGTCTGGAAAGAGGGCAGATGGGGTCAGGGTGTAGCAGGCACAGACTTGAGATGAAGGTGGAATGGCATTTGTTGGCAATGACAAAGCTTTGACCCTCAAGTCTAAGTCTATGGCAAGAGGGGCACGAGATCAGTGGTGGGTATGTAAGACACCTAGACTACTTTCATGGTGGGCGGGTGCCCTTGCTCTCAGCTCTCCTGACCTTCTGAACATTGGGGTCCCCTTGGGAGGACAAGAGCTGTTTTGAGACTTGAATGAAACTCAATTTATTCAAATAATAATTTTTCATCCGGGGAAGGCTTTGATTTTCATTTTAATTTCTTCAATGATTACCCGTGTACTCCATTTTTCTATTACTTCAGACCATTTTGACAGTTAGTGATTTTTTTCCAGAAATTTACCCTTTCAACTACTTTTATTCTTTCTCTGGGTAGCTTGGAGGCCTGGAGACCATGGCTGACCCTCTTGTCTTTCCCAATCCAGGGAAATCCTGGCCCCCACCCCCACCCCGCGCCTGCCTCTCTGCCTACTTGTGATCTCTGTCTGTCAAATAAATAAGCAAAATCTTTTTTAAAAATAATTATTTTATTTTCCATACAGAATATTTCCATTTGCTTTCCATGGTGATGGCTTGTTCCCACCTCAGGCTTCCAGTATGTTACCTCATCCCCAGATTTGTCGACGGGCCCTAGACCTGGACTTGCGGGTCTGAATTGAGCTCTGCCTCCTGTGCTGTGTGATTTTTAGCAAGATGCTAAACTGTTCTGGTCTTGGCTTTAAGATGGAGATATGCGCTGACCTCATGGAGCTACTGGAGAGAGTAAATGAGATAAAAGAGTGAGAAAGCTGCTTAGAACAGCTCTTGACATGGTTAGCTGCTCGATAAATGTGAGCAATTGTTATTTTAGGTTGTTATGTAAATTCCGGGACAGCTAACAAGTAGTGCTGTCTTAGTTTCTGGTGTGCGACATAGTGATTCGACCCTTCCGTACACTGCTCATCAAGATAGGTGCACTCCTTCCTCCCCATCCCCTGTTTAACCCATCCCCTCCCGCCTTCCCCTTTGGGGACTGTCAGTGCACTCTCTGTAGTTAAGAGTCTGTTTCTTGATTTGTCTCTCTTTTTTTTTTAATCTCTTGGCTTCTTTGTTTTGTTTCTTAAATTCCACATAGGAGTGAGATCATATGGTATTTGTCTTTCTCTGACCATCTTACTCCACTCAGCATAATACACTCTAGCTCCATCTAGATCATTACAAATGGCCAGACTTCACTCTTCTTATGGATGAGTAATATTCTGTTGTACGTACACACCGCCTCTTCTCTATCCATTCAATGGATACTTGGCTGCTTCCATAATTTGGCTATTGTAAATAATGTTGCAATGAATATTGGAATGTGTGTATCCCTTTGAATTCGTGTTTTTGTAAGAAGATTTTATTTATTTATTTGAGGGGGGCGGGAAAGCATGAGTGGTGGGAAGAGGCAGAGGGAGAGGCAGACTCCCTGATGAGTAGGGAACCCCACGTGGGGCTCAATCCCCAGGACCCTGAGATCATGACCTGAGCCATGGCAGATGCTTAACCAGCTCAGCCACCCAGGCACCCCTGAATTAGTGTTCTTGCATTCTTTGGGTAAGTACCCAGTAGTGCAATTGCTGGGTCATTGGGTAGCTTGATTTTTAACTTTTTGAGGACCCTCCATACTGGTTCCCAGTGTGACTACACCACTCCACATTCCCACCAACGGTGCAGGAGGGCTCCCCTTTCTCTGCATCTTCGCAATTATTCTTATTTTAAATTAACCTCTGTATCGTCCTCTAATTCTACTCTCCCTGCAAAAAGTTAGTCAGTCCCTGCTCTTTCCCCCACTGGATGCCAGTGGTCAGACACCTCGTTACTTTCTTCTGTAAACACACCTCCGATGGGCACATGATCAGCTTCGGAACCACCCGGGCTTGCTCACCCCCATGAGTTCCCATTTCCATCAAGTCTCTTACTTTTCTGCTATGGCCCAGGATGGACTCAGAGACAGTGTCTCTAGTCAATTACTCTTCTTTTCTTCTAAGGCATCTATTGATCTTTATTGTCCTGTTTAAACTATTGATCTGAGTAAAAAGAGGAAAGAGAGAATGTGGGATTCTAGAATCATGGGCCGGGAGGTGATGAGAGATGAAAATGGTGCAGATCCGGAATGGTGGGAAACATTCCCAGCTTCACCATCCGCCTGGTCTCCGGCTTCCCTTCTCAGCTTCCTCTGCCCACCTTTGCCCTGAGGTGAATGTCCTCTCCTTGAGCACTTGCAGGAAGGTCACAGGAAAAGGGGACCTTTTTCTGTCCCCTTTTCCTGTGGGATGAGGAGAAGACAGGAAGGGAAGATGAACACCGCTCTTAGAAACAGCAGTGCCCCGAGTCCTTGTGCGGAGAGATGGCTTTGTGGGAAAGAGAGGCGCCCTCCCCACGGAACGGCAAAGCCGAGCCAGAGTGCGTGAGGGAGTCGGAGATGTTCCTCTCGCAGACCCGAGGTGCAACAGCACGTCCCAGCTGGGGCTGCATATTCTCAGTCTTGCTTGTTGTTTCCCTGTAGTTATCAATGCCACTTTCTTTTGCTCCCAGGACACTGTCCTGCTTTACATGACAAACTTGATCCCCACGCCGGCGGTGACTTCCCAAGCCATAAGGGAGAGACCACTGAAAGTGCAGCCTTTCGAGACGGTGCTGTCCGGGTCCTGCAGCTGCAGTAGCAAGCGGCCCAGAGCTGCAGTTTAGAAGACGCGAGCAGCTCATCAGACACGCCCACAGAGGTCGAAAGCCCCAAACGGGTCTCACCAGGCTACAGTCGAGACACCAGCAGCGCTGGTTCCTTCTGGAGGCTCCAAGGAGAATCCCTTCCCTTGTCGTCCCAGTTTCTAGAGGCTGCCGTGTGATCCAGGATGTTCACATGGCTTTGCTGCGTAGGGTCACCCATCCACGGGTTCTGGGGATTGGGACGTGGTTTTCATGGGGTGGAGAGAGGACGTCGTTCTGTCCACCACAAGGGAGTGCAGAGACAGCCAGCTGTGAGAACGAGGCCACTGCTTCTGCTCAGAGACGAGGTTAGCAGAGTCCGGCAAGCAGGGCAAAGGCAGGCACGGAAGGCTCTGCTGAGTTGGTCCAGGGCTGGGGGTGTTCGGGGGGGGGTGGCATACATATTTTCAAAGTCCTGGGGAAATAACATAGCGACAGCATCATCAGCACCACAAACAAAGCCTTCCGTGGGGAACTGACGGCCCGATAAGCGTGGGGTGGGGGCTCGGAGGGGGGCATCCAGAGCCGGGAACAGGCCCCATGAGTCACCAGCACCCACTCCCGGTGCATGAATAAGCATGGAACACAGCGCTAGAAAAGGTTACATATGAATATTCAGGGGGTTATTATACTCGAGAAGGAACTGAAAAAAATCAGTGCTTTACACTGCCAAGTGCTTTCCGCCCCAGTCCGGCTCAAAACTGCCTGGCTTTTCCCTCTTCTGCTGTGTTTCAGCCTGCACTGAGCGTGTGGGAAACTGGTCCCGGGAGGCCCATGCATCTGGGAGAGCCCGGGGGGCAGGGGAGAGGGAGGAAGAACACAGATTCCCAGAGTGCTGCGGCCAGAGCGTGGAGGGATGGGCATGCAGGGCAGGGGGGCGCAGGCTTCCACAGCTTGGGCCGGCTGGACCCCCGGGGACCGGCCACTCTGTGCAGCTCTCCAGACCCATCGAGGTGGGGTGTAGGGGAGCAGGGTCCTCTGAGCTCCGGTCTTGTCATGGAATCCTGATACCCGGTCCCGCTGGTACCACTGGATCCTTCTTACTGGTCTCCCTCCTGGTCTGGAAAGAGCCAGGACAAATTTTTTCTAGTTATACATTTTATATCTTTATAGAAATTGCCTTTCTTTGGGGCTCCTGGGTGGCTCAGTGGGTGAAGCGTCTGCCTTCAGCTCAGGTCATGATGTTGGGGTCCTAGAATCGAGCCCCACGTTGGGCTCCTGGCTCAGCAGGGAGTCTGCTTCTTCCTCTGCCACTCCTCCTGCTCATGCGTGCTCTCGCTCTCAAATAAATACATAAAATCTTTAAATAAATAAATTGCCTTTCTTCGGAGGAAGTATATGGCCCCCGGAAGTTACTGATTAAACAGAGTACAAAAGGGGCACCAGCACATAGCACGAGTGAACAGTCACTCGGCACTCCAGCAGAGTCTCCTGGGAGAACCCAATTATAGGATGAAAACATCAAAATACAAAACAGGAGGGGGGAAGAGGAACTAGATGAAGGAGTAAGGCTCTTAGCCACATAATTAACAATAAAATAAGAGTGTATTTAATATATGTTGGACACTCTTCTAAGAATTGTTCCCTTATTATCTCATTGGATGCTAATAAACTATAAATAGGCTTGATTATTTCCGCTTACATGAGATAAAATGGGAGCACAGCCATGATAAATCCCTTTTCCAAGGGCATTCTTGTTAATAAGTGACCGATTTTAGAACATACATTAACACTTAAATGTCCTCTTCCTTTGTACGACAGGAAAAAAAGCAGATGGTGGTTAGAAGTGGAAACTTTCTAGAAAACCTGAAGCTGAATAATGTCTTTTCTCTCCTCACCAACAGGAACACTTTGAAGGAGCTGAAATAGTTGCACTCTGGACGTCTTGGTGTGCTTTACAGATTTCCGTCTCTAAGCGTTTTCAAACGTGATGAGAAAATCAGTGTCACGTTTGCATTTGTGGTTCCAACGATTGCGTCTGATTCGGAGGGACGTTTCCTAGGACTCCAAGTCCCGAGGTTCTCCTGGCACACACAGGGAGGTTTACCAGCTCCCTGGGGCTCCCACAACAATGCACCACAAACCCAGTGGCTGGAAAACAGCAGAAATCTGGCCTCTCCCGGCTGTGGGGGCACACGGCAGCAAGGCACCCTCTCTCTCAGTCCCTGAGTAGAATCCTTCCTCGCTTCCCGGGCTGGTGGTGGTCCTCACCACCCTCACCATTCCCCCTACTTTAACTGCGTCCCTCCATTGTCTGCGTCTGTCTCCTGGGGATCTTCTCCCTGTGGGTCCGTCTTCACACGGTGCTTTCTCCTCCCATAATGACACCAGTCACATTGGACCAGGCCCCCCGAAGGACCTCCTCTTCACTCGATTACATCTGCAACAACCCTCCCTCAAATAAGGTCACGTCCACAGGTGCTAGGCGTTAGAATTTCAACAGTCTTTCTGGGGAATGTCATTTAGCCCATTATAGAAGGCTAGAAGTCCTCAAAGGGCAGTGATGGCTGCATCACATTTATAAATTTATTTACACATATTTGAATGCCTAGTATATACAGTCCTAGGCTAGATATGGGGAACTCAGCGGGGAGTAAAATCAATACCTGCCTCGTGGTGATTTCGGCAGAGCCAGAAAGACAAATACATAACCGCCCATGTTTGTGTATAACTAGGTTGTCACAGTGGACGGAGCATATGTCAGCTGGTTGGATCTCAGTCCAGGAAGGCCGGTCAGGGAAGGCCTCCCGGGGGGAGACAGATGAGCTGTCTTTAAAGGTGACTATGGTTTACAACAACTGCGGGTACAGGAGATGCCGAGATCATCCCAATGGGAGGGATTAGAGATGCCAAGTCCGAGGTGAGAAGGACCGTCAACAGCCAATGACCAAGACTGCCGGCCAGAGGAGGGCTTAAGATGACAGAAGGATTGGGAAAGACAAGAGGGTCAGCCATGGTCTCCAGGCCTCCAGGCCACCCAGATGCTCAGCGGAGTGCAGAGACCCAGGGTCACCTCCCGCTGACTCTGTGAAATCTTCTTGTCTACCTCATTAATTTTAGGGTCGTTGGGACGCCATGGAAGAGTTTTCCATCAGGACATAAAATGAGACAGCTTTCTGGATCCCGCTGGAGCCATCTCCCTGGTGGGGAGAGCTGACCCATGTCTCTGTGCAGCGCGGGGGACCCTTGTCTGTCCTGGTCGCCAGCCCTGTGTAAGAGCACTCCCATCGGGCCTTGTCCTCCTCGGATCTCCGAGCCAGAAGTCCTTACATGGTGTGTAACCGGCACTGGACGGAGTCCCCCACATCCCCTGCAAAGATGAGAGTGGATCCCTGCTCTGCACCTCGTACAGCAAGATGGCGCAGACTTGAGCCAGATCGCCCTCCACCCCATAGACACGTGGGGAAACCGGCCCGGGGATGTCCTGCTGGGCGTCTTGGCTGCTGTTTCTTCCTGCCGCCATGTTGCTCCCTAGGGGCCTGACCCAGTGCGGTGATGCTCATCTGCCTTCACGGAACAGCCTGGCCTGCCTGGTCCCCTCTGTCCCACAGGACCCCGTCTTCCTGCAGGGAAAACCGACACGGCACCCCGAGCTCTGCTCCCTTCAGAGCGGTATGTGTGCGCATGTGCCCAACTGGGGGGCGGGTCGCAAACGGATCCCACCCACCCGTGCCTACATTTTCACCTTTTATGACTGAGTCACTGTCACCCTCCCCCTCGCTGGTGTCGCTCTGCTTTCCCCATGTGAATCATCTCAACCTGCTTCGCCCTCCGTCTTCCTGATGGAAACTGTGTCCCTGCGCCCATGGGATCCCTGTGTAGACACACCGTCTACCAATCGGTGGGATATATCCACAGTGATCAAGGGGTCCCCAAAAGATCCCGTACGGAAGGCTACATCGTCTCTTGGGACAACCAGCACTGGTCCCCACTGGAGTCTCCAGAACATTTCTCTCTCTCTCTCTCTCTCTCTTTTGTTTAATTTTATTTATTTATTTAGAGAGACAGCACATGGAGGGGAGGGGCAAGGGGAGAGGGGGATAACCTCAAGCAGATCCCTAGCTGACCACAGAGCCCAATACAGAGCTCGATCCCATGACCCCAAGATTGTGACTTGAGTCAAAATCAAGGGTTGGACATTCAGCAGAATGAGCCACCCAGGCGCTGTTCTAGAACATTCCTGAGTCCTGTGGTCTTATAAGCCCAATGAAGACTTTGGCTCCATTCTATTTTTTCATACAAACATCTTTGCTCATCCTGGCCCTGGGTGACCCTCCAGGGAACACAGGCGGGTGCTGCACCGAGATCTGCCAAGCTGGGTGGCCACCATCAGAGACAGTCCCGCAAGCAACACAACCAAAGCTGGGAGCATCGCACCTGATGTCTGACGGTGTGGGGGTTGGTTACCGTGAACTGTGCAGTAGGTCGCCATCATGGGGCAGGACTGGAGGCAGCAAGCCAGGGTTTCCAACATTCGGAATGTCTATGACGTCTTATCTCCCTGTTATAGTCCCACGTCTCAAATCTGTTTTCTTTTTCACGTGCACCTTGAATTCTACCCTGGCTGAACACACGTACGCCATTCCTTTCCTTTTCCTCCCATCCTCCCTCCTGCCTGCCTCTGCCTGTTTTCCCAGGTATGTGGTTTCCATTGATCTATTTTTAGACTTCGTGACATATGGTCGGAGTTTGCTTTTCTGTATATGTAAAATCCGAGATGGTTTATCTTGTAATAAGGTATTTTAAACCACTCTTGTTAGCTGACTCTCTGCCGTGCCAATTATCCTGTTTTCTGTATCCCATCTTAGGTTCTCCGTCTTCTTCTCCATTCCCAAGTCCCGCCACCCCCTCCTGCCCCGCCTCTTCCCACCTGTAAGATTCTGTTCCCTGAATGAAGGCCGTGCCTCCCTCCTGCCCCCGGCCCCTCCCCTCCCTCGTCTTCCATCCCTGCCGTGGCTGGAGCTCGCACCCATCTTTGAGGCTCACCTCCAATGGTTTTGCTCCAGGAGACCTTCCCCAGCCCTTGGCGCCCTGCATCCCATGTGTCGAGGCCGCATGGGGTTACACGGTGGGTCGGGTTTCTTCGTGACCGGATAGGCTCCACGAGGTTAGGGGTGATTTCATACCCAAGTACTCGGCAAGGTCCCTGGGACAAAGTGGACTTATACATCACTGTGGAAGCCTGAGTGCAGAGTTAATCAGCCATGCCGCCCAACTAACCATTGCATTATGGGAGACTGGGGTAGGGAGCACCAGCCTCTCCGCCGTAGGAGCTTCATCCTTGCTGAGCCTGCCCCGTCTTGTGCCTGCAGGCAGCTTGTGGTCAGTCTCCAAGCCCATCTCTGGGCGGCCCCTATGGAACACGGCCCCATGGAGAGACACGACTGCGGGGTAGAGCACTTCTGTAGCTGTGGGGTAGGCTGAGAGCCAGTCAGGGCCTTCGAGCCCTACGTGCCCTGGCTCCATGGCTCACAGAGCCAAACTCACAACCACCAGGCGAAGAGGGACAGGAGAGACCTGTCGACTCCTCTCTGACATGCTGGGGAATCTGCGGCTTTCGTGGTCGGCTTGGATCCAGGCACTGCTGGAGGGCTCGGGACATGGACCACGTGGCTTTGATTTCTTACCGGAACTGCACGGATGGAGTTGAAGATCCACCTCCCAAACTTGAGCCACTTAATGTGTGAATTTCCATCATTTTCCACATGCCATCGTGGAGGACCCAGAAACATCCCACTGGTGCGTAAACTGCAGAAGAAGACATGTTGCACCTGCCGGGCTGTTTGTTGTGTTTCGTCTCATCACACTATGAGCCATTCGTGCACCTTTGCTCTGGCTTCTCCGGGGCTCAGAGCACAAGGCCCAGCTACCTCCCTGCATGTCACAGAGCGTGTGTGAGTCTGTGTGCTCATCTTCCCTGCTCTAGTGTCTCCCTTCTCCCTCCTCACCGTAAGTATTGATTTTACCCAATTTGTGTTGTAAGTATTTTTCTAAACCTTTTAAAAAAGTAGATCAGGGCCCCTGGGTGGCTCAGTGGGTTCAGTATCTGCCTTCGGCTCAGAGTCCTGAGATCAAGTCCCACATCGGGCTCAGTGAGGAGTCTGCTTCTTCCTCTTCCTCTGCCCCACTCGTGCTCTCTCTTTCTCTCTGTCTCAAATAAATAAATAAAATATTTAAAATAAATAAATGAATAAATAAATAAATAAATAATTTTTAAATACATGAACGTTTGATGCCTAGATTCTCACTCTACATGCCCTTCCCATCACTATGATCCATAGAGAAATGACTCAACTTTCCCCTAAAGTTTCCATATTCACACCATCCATTACCATCATGATCATAATCTGTTACTTAGTGAAACTAAAGACTTCCTCTCTTCCTTCCTTCCTTGTTTACAGGGTCATCTGTGTGTGACACAACTTTCTCTGTTCTAACATCAATGTTACATGCTCAGAGCTGTGCCCCGTCACTGTGGCTGGGCCAGGAGGCCACATGCGCACAAAGCCCAGGGATGCAGAGAAAAACGTGGGCTCTTGCTGCCACTTCCATGGCAGAAGTAGGGACACTGTCAGGACAGGCCATGTGAAACCTCTGCTCGTTATTCCCCACCAGTTCCCACCTGCAAACTGTGTTCTCCTTTCTCCCTTACAGCAATCGCACCCAACTTTGTGCAGACCGTTAGTGCATACAAGAGCTTTCAGAGCGCCCTTGGCAAACACGGTGAAGCTGCACGGTTGCTGCTTTCACGCTAGCTTTTTCACACGAGGAAGGTAAG
>PISX010007493.1:22399-88770 GCA_004024625.1 Mellivora capensis | reverse complement strand
TCCGGAATCGTGATGCCACCAACTTTGGCTTTCTTTTTCAATATTCCTTTGGCTATTCGAGGTCTTTTCTGGTTCCATATAAATTTTAGGATTATTTGTTCCATTTCTTTGAAAAAAATGGGTGGAATTTTGATAGGGATTGCATTAAATGTGTAGATTGCTTTAGGTAGCATAGACATTTTCACAATATTTGTTCTTCAGATCCAGGAGCATGGAACATTTTTCCATTTCTTTGTGTGTTCCTCAATTTCTTTCATGAGTACTTTATAGTTTTCTGAGTATAGATTTTTAGTCTCTTTGGTTAGGTTTATTCCTAGGTATCTATAGTTTTGGGTGCAATTGTAAATGGGATTGACTCCTTAATTTCTCTTTCTTCTGTCTTGTTGGTATAGAGAAATGCAACTGATTTCTGTGCATTGATTTTTATATCCTGACACTTTACTAAATTCCTGTACAAGTTCTAGCAGTTTTGGAGTGGAGTCTTTTGGGTTTTCCACATATAGTATCATATCATCTGCAAAGAGTGAGTGTTTGACTTCTTCTTTGCCGATTCGGATGCCTTTAATTTCTTTTTGTTGTCTGATTGCTGAGAGTAGGACTTCTAGTACTATGTTGAATAGCAGTGGTGATAACGGACATCCCTGCCGTGTTCCTGACCTTAACAGAAAAGCTTTCAGTTTTTCTCCATTGAGAATGATATTTGCGGTGGATTTTTCATAGATGGCTTTGATAATATTGAGGTATGTGCCCTCTATCCCAACACTTTGAAGAGTTTTGATCAGGAAGGGATGCTGTACTTTGTCAAATGCTTTTTCAGCGTCTATTGAGAATATCATGTGGTTCTTGTTCTTTCTTTTATTAATGTGTTGTATCACATTGATTGATTTGCAGATGTTGAACCAACCTTGCAGCCCTGGAATAAATCCCACTTGGTCGTGGTGAATAATCCTTTTAATGTACTGTTTAATCCTATTGGATAGTAGTTTGGTGAGAATTTTCGCAACAGTTAACAAAACCAAAAGACAACTGACAGATTGGGAGAAGATATTTGCAAACAACATATCAGATAAAGGGCTAGTGTCCAAAATCTATAAAGAACTTATCAAACTCAAGACCCAAAGAACAAATAACCCAATCAAGAAATAGGCAGAGGACATGAACAGACATTTCTGCAAAGAAGACATCCAGATGGCCAACAGACACATGAAAAAGTGCTCCACATCACTCGGCATCAGGGAAATATAAATCAAAACCACAATGAGATATCACCTCACACCAGTCAGAATGGCTAAAATTAACAAGTCAGGAAATGACAGATGCTGGCGAGGATGCGGAGAAAGGGGAACCCTCCTACACTGTTGCTGGGAATGCAAGCTGGTGCAACTGCTCTGGAAAACAGCATGGAGATGCCTCAAAAAGTTGAAAATAGAACTACCCTATGACCCAGCAATTGCACTACTGGGTATTTACCCTAAGGATACAAACGTAGGGATCCGAAGGGGCAAGTGCACCCGAATGTTTATAGCAGCAATGTCTACAATAGCCAAACTATGTAAAGAACCTAGATGTCCATCCACAGATGAATGGATAAAGAAGGTGTGGTATATATACACAATGGAATACTATGCAGCCATCAAAAGAAATGAAATCTTACCATTTGCAACGACATGGATGGAACTAGAGGGCATCATGCTTAGTGAAATAAGTCAATCGGAGAAAGACAACTATCATATATCTCCCTGATATAAGGAAGTGGAGATGCAACACTGGGGTGTTGAGGGGGGGTAGGAAAAGAAGAAAAGAAACAAAATGGGATTGGGAGGGAGACAAACCATAAGTGACTCTTAATCTCACAAAACAAAGTGAGGGGTGCTGGGGGGAGGGGGGTCAGGAAAAGGGGGTGGGGTAATGGACATTGGGGAGGATATGTGCTATGGTTAGTGCTGTGAAGTGTGTAAACCTGGGGATTCACATTAATTAAAAAAATTAATTAAAAAAAACAATTACACTTTACTTTGTATAAGTATATAATGAGAGTTCCGTGAGGTAGGTTAAAAAAAAGGATAGTATTTACATTTAAAACTTTGGTATATAGGTTAGAAGATCAATTTGAGATGATACTTCAGTGGCTCTTGCAATAATATGAATAAAAATACCAAGAACAGGCGTTAGCTCAATACACGCAGTCATTGTTCTGGTTAGAGAAATATATACATACACATACACATACATATACACACATACAATATATACACGTATATACATACATGAAAACACATATATCCTTTTTTTTTACAAAGACATACATACTTTTAAAACGAAGAACTGATTTAATATTACTAAATTTTAGGGGCGCCTGGGTGGCTCAGTGTGTTCAGCCTCTGCCTTCGGCTCAGGTCATGATCCCAGGGTCCTGGGATTGAGCCCAGCATCTGGCTCTCTACTCAGCAGGGAGTCTGCTCCCCCCACCCCCCGCCCCACCTCTCTCTGTCTGCCTCTCTGCCTACTTGTGATCTGTCTCTCAAATAAATAAATTAAATTTTTTTAAAATACTACTAAAATTTAAATATTAACAAATTAAGGAATAATCCAAAAACATAATAAATCTCTCAATGAAAAATACACACAGAGAGAAATAGCCTCCCTTTTATTTCTTTACTCTAAACTTGTAATTCCCATTTCTGATTTCCATTTCTGCCCTAGTAAAGACTGCTATAATCAGTTTCTCTTCCTTACATCTTTCTCCACTGTACCCAAGGGACTGAGTACAAAGAATTAGGCCATTAATAATCCCTGGCTTATTTCTCATCATAAATGCTTAAACCTCTCCATTATGTTTTAATAACATACAATAAACACGTATGAGCCCACCATCCAAGATGAGAAGTAAAACATTATTCCATTTATTTTTATAGATTCATACATCCTAAACCCTGTCACTTACCCACTACCAGGTAGCCATTCTCCTAAATTTTGTGTTCCTCACTCTTGCAGACATATACACCAAAGTTATATTTTTGCTTTTCACATTTTAAAACAAGAGTCTTGATTAGTTCATTGACAGGTTGTTGCTATTAAATATAAAGTTATATAAATTCACTTGACCTCAAATTAGAGTCTTTCCATGTTACACAAGTAAAAATAACAGAAATTCTAAAATCTCCCCAAAGTAAACTCACATATACATAAAAACTGCGAGGCACAGTTACCAGCAACAAGAAGGAAATTTTCAGTGAGACCTGGGTTAAATAGTAAGTGCCAAGAAGATATTTCAAGTGATAACAAATGAGGTTCAATTCTCTTGTTTTTAGACTAAAAGCATCTCAAGCAAAGGAGAAAAAAAAAAAAGATGCCATTCTCTGAAAGCCAAGAATCACAGTAGTCCCTTGGTGACAGTAAAAGGGGAAGGAAAGTTTAAGCTTCCTTTACCTATTCAGGCGATCAAAAGAAATAACGGAATCCCTTGGCGTTTTTATCATTTTCTTTTGGTACTACATCTAGCACCAGAGAAAAGAAAGTACAATTAAGACTACAATACCTCTAAAAATTCCTCTATAATACCTGTAACTTTTAAAGGATCTGAAATTCAAGGTCTCTAAAGATACACTAAATTATATCCTACAAATAAAATCCAAATCCAATTTATTTCTTTGCTTCATTCACAAAAATTCATATGGAGCATTTAGCACATACTAGGTACTATTCTAAACAATCTTAAGAAAAATTATCCAAAACTTGGAATTTCTCCCTCTCCCTCTGCCCCTCCCTCTCTCTCCCTCTCAAAAAAGCTTAAGAATAAAAATAAATAAGTAAATAAATTTTTAAAAAATTTTTAAAAAGAGGCACCTGGGTGGCTTAGTTAGTTAAGGATCAGATTCTTGATTTTGGCTCAGGGTCCTGAGGTCAAGCCGCAAGTCAGGCTCCACGCCAGGCATGAAACCTGCTTAAGATTCTCTCTCCCTGTGCCCCTCCCCCTTCCCTCTCTAAAAAAATTAGGAAGGAAGGAAGGAAGGAAGGAAGGAAGGAAGGAAGGAAGGAAGGAAGGAATTAAAGAAGCAAAATGCTGAACTTCCACATCTAGCCATAATGAAGTAACAGGGAGTAAATTTATCCTCCTCCTACAGATAAAATGTATGAAAAGACATTTTCCAGACATTGAACAATAGGAGCATGGGCCAGTAATCCTTGAGACAAGAGACTCCTGTGAATGCCCCAACATATTTCTCCTTTATTTAGAAACTCCCAATAGCTGCTTTTGCACTATGATGGCACTATGATGGCAGAGATGAATAGTCATGACAGATACTATATGGCCCACAAGTCTAAAATATTTCCTATCTAGCCCTTTAGGAAAAGATTTACACACCCCTGCCTTATAGTAAATGCTACTCCAAACATACCAACAAAAAGTCAAGTAATTTAAGTCCCAGAACAAAACAAAATCTTGCCATTTGCAAGGACTTGAATGGGAACTAGAGGGTATTATGCTAAGGGAAATAAGTCAATCAGAGAAAGACAATTATCATATGATCTCTCTGACATGAGGAATTTGAGAGGTAGGGCGGGGCTCATGGGGTGGGGGGGAATGAAACAAGATGGGACCAGGGAAGGAGACAAACCATAAGAGACTCTTAATCTTATGAAACAAACTGAGGGTTGCTAGGGTGTGGTGGGGGGGAGTGATAGGGTGGCCGGGTTATAGACATTGGGGAGGGTATGTGCTATGGTAAGTGCTGTGAAATGTATAAGCCTGATGATTCACAGACCTGTACCCCTGAGGCAAATAATACATTATATGTTAATAAAAATAAATAGAAAGTGAAAAGTCCCAGAACAAAGCCCCAAAATATTTACAGGAATACAAAATACCAGCCCTGAGCAACATAAAATTCATAATGTGTGGCTTCCAAACAAATATTTCAAGACATGCAAATAAGCAAAAAAATATGACCCATAGTAAGGAGATAAACAGAATAAACTGACATTTAAACTGCTATGAGAAACATACTCTATTCAAGAAAGTATACGAAAGTGTGAGCATGTTAAAAACTCATGGGGGATCTCTCTATACAGATAAACACACACTTCTAAAAATGAAAAATGCAGCATCTGAGGTGAAAAATACACTGGATAAGCTAATAATATATTAGATACTTGAGGGCAAAAGATGAGGAAAATTAAGAAACAGCAGTAGAAACTTCTAGAAACAAAAAAGAGAGAAAAAACTGAAAAAAAGTGAACAGAGCCTCGGTGAGCTATCAAACAGCATGAAGTGGGCTAAAACAGAGAAGACAAAGAAAACATATTTGAACATGCTCTGGGAAAGATGCTGTCTAGAGTATAAGACAAGTCATTGGCTGGCAAAAAAAATATTTGAAAAAACTTATGAGAGATATATGTATCTCACATATGATTTATATATATGATAAAGGGCTATTATCTAAAATATACAAAGAACACTTAGAACTTAACAATAAGGAAATAAACAACTTGGGCTAAAGACCTGACAGATATCTTACCAAAGAAGAATACAGATGGCCAATAAGCATATGAAAAGATGTTGCTCCACATCATATGTTATTAGGGTAAAACAAAGTAAAATGAGATACCATTACACAGCTAGCAGAATAGCTAAAACCCAAAACACTGACAACATCAAACACTAACAAGGATGTAGAGTAATCCACATATATTCATTAAACATATGGGAACTCTCCATACCTTCCATTCAATCTTTCTGTAAATCTAAAATTGCTCTTAAAAAATAAAATCTAGGGATAGACAGACATTGATAGATAAAGTCTAAGGGCACCTGGCTGGCTCAGCCAGTAGAGCATGCAATCCTTGAACTTGGGATCATGAGTTCGAGCCCCATGTTGGGTGTGGAGCCTACTTAATAAAAAATAAAATAAAATTTTAATTTAATTTAAAAATAAAATATATGGGGCACGTGGGTGGCTTAGTTGTTGAGCATCCAACTCTTGGTTTTGGCTCAGGTCGTGATGTTGTAGGTTGTGGGACTGAGCCCTGTGTCAGGTACCATGCTCAGCAGGAAGTCTGCTTAAAGATTCTCTCCCTCTGTCCCTCTCCCTACTCCCACACACACACATACACATTCACTTTCTCTCTAAAATAACTAAATAAATCATAAATATATATATATTCTATTTTTAACATTTAAATAAATAACCACAATTTTTCATAAATCCAGTTTTTGAGAAACCACCATACCACTTTTCACAGTGGCTTCACTATTTAATGGCTATGCTTAAATATATGGGTTTCAATTTTTCTATATCCTCATCAACACTTGTTATGTTTTGTTTTATTTTTTTTAATAAGAGTCATCCCAATGGATATGAAGTGGTATCTTATCATGTGTTGCTTTTTTTTTTTTTTAAGATTTTATTTATTTACTTGAAGGAGAGAGAGACACAGACAGAGAATGAGCAGAGGGTTAGAAGGAGAGGAAAAGGAAGAAGCAGACTCCCTGCTGAGCCGGGAGCCTGACATGGGGCTCAATCCCAGGACCCTGAGATCATGACCTGAGCCAAAGGCAGACACTTGACTAACTAAGCCACCCAGCCATCCCTCATCATGGTTTTGATGTGCATTTCCCTAGCGATTATGTCAAGCATCTTTTCATGTGCTCATGAGCCATTTTTACATCTTCTTTGGAGAAGTATCTATTCAAGTGACCATTTTTAAATAAAGTTTTTTGTTGTTTTAAGATTGTTATATAATATGTGAAATGGTATATTACTTGAAGGTAGGCTGCGATAAGTTAAAGATACATACTATAAATCCTAAAATTCCAATAAAACAAAACAAAGGTTCATAATAGACACAATAAAAGAGGGAGGTAACATGCAGTTATAAAAATAGCCCAAAAGAAGACAGAGAAGTAGAAAAAGGTAATAGTGAGCATACAGGGAAAAAGGAAAATAGTGAAATGACAGGCAAATCAATTCCCATTAACACACACATTAAATGTAAATGGTTTAAAGACATAATTAAAAGATAATGAAATATTAGATAAAAAAGCAAGACCCAATTATATGCTGCCCACATAAGTGCATTTTACATATAAAGAAAACTAAACATTAAAAAGTTAAAAATCACAAAAAAGTTATCATGCCAACACAAGTCTAAAGAAAGCAACAATGTCTAAAATAATAACAGAAAAAGAAAGTTTCTGGGCAAGGAGCATTACCAGGGATTTCAGTGACAACAAACTGATCAATTCACAAAAAGGACTTTATCACCCTAAATATTTTTGCTCTCAATAACAGAATGGCAAAATACACAATAAAATCAGAAGAGGAGTAAAAATTATTATGGAAGATTTCAACAACCCTTTCTCCATAACTGACAGAATATGCAGAAAGACAACTCATAAGAATAGAGATGAATGAAACAAGATAGGCCATATTTTGGGCCATAACACAACTCTCGAAACACTTAACAGATTTGGAATCATATAAACTATGTCTTCTCATGACAATAGGATAATTAGAAATTAGTAACAGAAAGACATCAGGAAATCTCTCAAATTTAAAAACAAAACAACATCCTTTTAAATAATACATATGTCAGGGACGCCTGGGTGGCTCAGTTGGTTAAGCGGCTGCCTTTGGCTCAGGTCATGATCCCAGCGTCCTGGGATCGAGTCCCACATCGGGCTCCTTGCTCGGCAGGGAGCCTGCTTCTCCCTCTGCCTCTGCCTGCCACTCTGTCTGCCTGTGGTCGCTCTCTCTCTCTCCTTCTCTCTCTGACAAATAAATAAATTTTAAAAAAAATTTTTTTAAAAACAAGCTATAAAAATAAATAAATAAATAAATAATCCATATGTCAGGGACAAAAATCACAGGGTAACCTAGAAAATGTGTTGAACTGGAAGAAAGAAGAAATACAATCTCAAACTATTTTTTTTAAACTGAGCAAATGGGAAATTAAAAATGAATTTTAAAATTTTAAAATGTAAAAACTTTTGAATATTAAAAATGTTTGTTCTTGAAAAGCCTGAATATACCCTCTATAGGAAGATGTTGCTATTGGGGGAGGATATGCATGGGTGGGGTAAAAGAGAAATATCTACCTTCTGTTCAATTTTACTGTGAACCTAAATATACTCTAAAAAGTAGCCTATTTCTAAAAATCCATTAAGCCAACTCACATAAAGGGACAAAATTTTTGTATATATTTTACATATACCTAAAAAAGCACTTGTCATCTAAACTATATACAGTATTCTTACAACTAAATAATAAAACAATGCTCTTATGGCAATGAATTTCAACAGTTATACAAAAATAATGAAATGGCAAATATGCACAAGAAAGATCAGTATCATTAATCATTAGGGTAACTGGAACATTGTTGGTGGGAATGTAAAACAGTATAGCCACCTTGGAAAAAAGCTGGGCAGTTTCTTGCAAAGGTAAACCTACACTTATTATATGACCTAGAAATCTCACTCCCAAATCCTCACCTAAGAGAAATTAAAACACGTATCTCCAAGCAACTATTCACAGAAGCTTTATGCATGAGAGAAAACTGAAAACAACCCAAATGTCCATTCACTGGTGAAAGCAAAACAAACTACAGTATATCTGGACAATGGAATACTACTCAGATTTAAAAAAAAAAAAAAAAGGAATGAACAAGTGAAACACACAACACAGATAATTCTCAAAAGCATTATGTGACATGAAAGAAGCCAAGCACTATAAATGTTACATATTCCACTTCTTCAAATTCTAGAAAGGCAGAAACAACAGTGACATGAATTATATCAGTCATTGCTGGTGTTCCAGGTGTGGGGAGGTAAGCACACAGGGGGACTTTTGTTGTAAACAACTTCATTAAAATATAATTCACATAAATAGTTTTCACCAATTTAATATATACAATTCAGTGGTTTCTAGCATATTTACAGAGTTGTGCAACCATTACCACAATTAACTGTAGAACATTTTCATCACCCCAAAAAAGAAATCCTGTGTACATTAGCAGTCATTCCCAAAACTTTCATAGTCTCTCAACCGTTGGCAACCACTAACGTGCTTTCTGTCTCTATGGATTTGCCTATTCTGGATATTTTGTATGAATGGAATCAACAACTTATGGCCTTTTGCAGCTGTTTTCTTTTATTTAGCGAGATGTTTCCATGGTTCCTGTCGTAGCATTTATCACAACTTCATTTATTCATGGCGAAGTAATATTCCATTGTATGGTTATACCACATTTTCTTTATCAGTTGATAGACATTTGGGTTGTTTCCACTTTTTGGCTACCATGAATAGCACTGCTATAAATATCCACATACAAGTTTCTGTGCAGACATATGTTTTCATTTTTATTGGCTACATGCCTAGGAGTAGAATGGCTGGGTCAATGGTAACTCCATATTTAATATTTTAAGGAATTTCCAAGCTGTTTTCCAGTGACTGTACTATCTTAACATTCTCATAAATAACATATGAGAGCTCCAATTAGTCCATATCCTCACCAACATTTGTTATTCTCTCTTTGTACACAGCCATTTTAGTGGGTATGAGTCAGAAAAAGGGACTTTTACAGGGATAGAAATACTCTGTATTTTGATTGTGGTGGTAGTTACATAATTGCATCCATCTGACAAAACTCAAATTATATACCTAAGATTCATGAGTTTTGTTATATGTAAATTATTTCTCAAAAAAGATGAATTTTCTGGGGTGCCTGGGTGGCTCAGTTGGTTAAGTGTCTGACTCTTGGTTTCGGCTCAGGTCATGATCTCAGAGTCGTAAGATCCAGTCCCCTGTCAGGCTCTGCACACAGTCTGCTCAAGATTCTCTCTCTCTTTTCCCTTTCCCTCTGTTTTCTCTGGCTCACTCTAAATAAATAAATAAATAAATAAATAAGTAGGGGCACCTAGGTGACTCATTCGATTAAGCATCTGCCTTCAGCTCAGGTCATGATCCCCAGGGTCCTGGGATGGAGCCAGGCTGTCAGTGCCTCCTTGCTCAGTGAGGAGTCTGCTTCTACCTACCTCTCCCTCAGCCCCTCCCGGCTCATGCTCTCTCTCATGTGCACTCTCTCTCTAATAAATAAATAAAAGCTCTTAAAAATAAATAAATATTTAAAAGAAACAAATTTTTAAAGGCTTACTCTATAATAACTGTACTTAGAAAATTATGAGTTTTCACACCTAGGAATGTGTTATGATAAATGAACACAGATTTCTAAGACCACAGCTTGTCCAATTCACTAAGACACCCACTTCTTCTTTACAATTCTACAGTAGAAAGCATTTAAGCTGTACTGATAATCATCAACATCTCCATTACAAGTCTGTTTATTTGGGTCAGAATCATTAAGCTCACATGTAATTTAGTTGCTTCGTGTTACACCTTTGCTTTTATCTGATTCGAGATATCCGTCACTAACCCTTTTGATGTACTTTTAGTAGTTTATACCAAGTCCTGTAAAAGGGAACCAACATTTCTTTTCAGCGGTTGATTTAATTTAAGGTGAATGTAACTTGAATAGACTACAGCTGTTTTTGCGACATACTCTGTCCTGACAGCTTAAAATTTTAAATGTAGTTATGTTGGATAATGGCTTTTCTATATATTAGTGCCCATGTTGACTATTTTAATCGCTCTTCACCCTTAGACTAAACAACCAAGGACTGCAAATATAATGAAGACACTAAAACAACTGAAGATACTTTAGACTTTCAAAATGTAAGAAAATACAGAGAAACAGAGCTACTTTTTACATATTTCAATGGATATGCAACAGTTTGATTTCTTCAGAGACATAGCCTAGAAACACCTGGATTTGGTGAATGTGTTTCTCTGTAATCATGGAGACAGTGAGGCCTAATGATTAAGAAGCCAATCTTTAAATTTAAAAATCAGTTCTACCACCTAACACAACTGAATGTCTTTATACCAGCCAATTACCCTCTTTCAGCTTTAAGTCTCCTTACCTATCAAACCAGGTAATGGTACTCACCTTTGCAGACTAGCAGTAAAGAGATAATGTATATAATCAACCTAGAATTTCATCTGAAAAATATCAAGCATTATTATTCACCTAATTTATAAATTTAGTTCCTTTCTTTTCTGTTCAGTACACTTCCCTCTCACTACAGCCCTCATAGAAAAGCCCTTAGTTACAAGGTTCAAATGGGTATAAACTTGGGTATAAACCCAGAATACTCTCAAATCAGGGTCTCAAATTCAACAGCATGACACACAAAACTAAAAAACTAAAAAAGTAGCACTTATAAAACAGGTATTCTTTCCTGGAAACACTGTTTCTCCAACCAAAAACATTAAAGAAATTTAAAAGGAACAGAACATAGGTTTCCATAATTTACCTAAATCACAGGCTAAGCAAAATTTTATAAAAACCTAAGTAATTCCAAGTAGTAAAAGCCCCAATGATAAAGACGAGGTTTTTATTTAAAAAAAAAAAAAATACAGAAGGCAAACTGAGAGTAATTAGAGCAGAAAACATTAGGGAGGCCCTAAATCTCATAGTTTGGCCATTTAAAATGTCAATAAGCCTGTTTCCTCTTTGCAAAATACTGGTGATGACTGTAAGCTAATGTCAGTTGGCCTACTTTTGGAAGGATGCTGGTGTCTTGGTTGAACAGACTGTGTGTGTCTGTGTGTGTGTCTTTGTGTGTGTGTGTGTGTGTGTGTGTGTGTTTACAGGATTTACTTAACATTAGAACTTTATAGGGAAAAAAATTATAGCAAACCCTTCTGGACAAATTAATCAAAATCTCTGAATTCACACAGCAGAAAAACAAACAGCTCTTCTTTGAATGTGATAAAAACCACATGTACATCATTTGAAAAGGATGAAACTGGTATTATGAAAAATAATGAAAACTGGACACTTAGAAGTGTGTGAAAGCTTACAAAAATAAGCAAACAGAAAAAAGTTTAACAACTCTAGGATTATACTGCTCATGTTTGTTTCTAGAAAAATAACTTTAGCCATTCATAGTATTAAAAACAACAACAACTAGTATTTCTGGCTGCATGGGTGGGCTGTTTATAATATTACAAGTTTCAGAAAACTTTGCATTTTCACTCCAGTAGGAAAAAATAGGTTGGATCTTAGGGGTTTTCTTAAACCTTTAAATATTCTGAGACATGAAATTGTAAATTCCTTATTTAGCAGGATGATAAATAACAGTACCTTTCCGACAATAAGTAATAATGAAATAATCTAGAAGAAATAAGCCATGTTGGCTACTTGGTATTGTGGATGAGTAGTAGAAATAGGCTCAGAGACATTTAGGAAACTATATCCAGAGTCCTATTCTCAGAAAAAGATCCTAGCTTGTAAGTATTAGTTCTAAGACATTCTCATAGGAAGAAAATTCAGGTACAAGCTCTCTTAGAGTTAAAAAAAATAGCATTATTCATTTGGTCACTGATAAATGACAAAAATACTTTACACAAAAACAGAGTTCTGGTTTCTCTTTTGTCAAATACAGAATAAATTCATTTTGGGTCACTACTCATATTCCATATAATCAAGCAAGGCATTGCATAGGATGAGATGATTAGTAAATTACTGTTCCCATGATTCCAAAGAAACACATTACAGTATGGGAAAGACCATAATAAAGGAGAAATTTCAAAAAAAAAATCATTAAACTCAGAGGTTGGCAAGAAAAATCAAGAAAATATAAAAAGAAAACAAATAAAAAAATTAAATTCAAGGACAGTCATGATTTAATATTAGACATGGTTATAAAACATGCAAAAATATGCAAAGATTTTCTTTGAAACTAAAGACATAACATAAAATCTGATAGATTTCACCAAATAACTTGACAAATCACAAACTATAAATGAAGTATATAGGATACATATCCATAATAATATACCATTAATAATAAAAAGTTCAATCAATAAGAGCAAAGAGTCCAAACAAGCATGGTATTAATTAGAATAAACAGCAAAACATGAAGAATTTCCATTCTCCCTAGCATTCAAAGATCAAAAAATTACAAATGAAGATGATTTTCCTCCATCAGATATGCAAAGACTAAAAAGATTCATAATAGCCAATAGAGGACAGACTTAGAGAAAAAAGGAATTTTCTTGTACAGATGTCAGTACACTCTCTCTGAGAAGCAACTTTATATGTATCAAAATTTTACATGTATATATTCTTTGACCCAGTAATTCCCTAAGAGTTGTCCTAAGAAAATAATTCCTTCTATTTTTTAAAATATACACACGTAGAAGTACATAACAACATAAGTTGTTACAGGGGAAAGTTTACTATAAATGTTTATAAAAAGGAATGACACACATACCCAAAGCCAATACATGCAACACATGTAAAGAACTTGAATCAGGCCCTGGACATAATACTACAAGTTAATTTCATGCATGTTAAGGGGAAAAGGCAGGAAATGTATACTCTAAGCTGTGAATACATGCTCAGTGTCTGGAGAAAGCAAGAAAGGGAAAGAAAGAGATAACCTAGGTTTATCTCTGATAACACAGAATCAAGTGAATTTTCACTTTCTACTTTTAGTATTCCTTAAATTTTTATAATAAATATTTTAACTGGTTAGAATTATAGGATCTTTATTTTATATGATCTTTAAGAAATTAAAAACATATTAAAGTGAAAGTGTTTTCTGATCCCACTCCTTGGAAATAACCATTACAAGCACAAAGTTTATAATCATATGAAAGTTTTAACTTGTACATTAACACATACATATTAATGTGTTTTATTTCACATGTGAGGTAATGAGATACTAAAAACCACAATGGCTACTGAGAGTAATGAATACAAAGAATTCGCTTTACTTGAAATAAGTTCTAGAAAGATTTGAAGGATAATGAGTTTTTATCTGACATAAGAATACCAATTGATTGGTCATAGTTTTCTGAAGCACTGTCCTAAAAAATTCTAAAAGAGGTATAGGTTCATTAAGAAAGTAACCAATTATTGATAGTGACCATGAAGAAGTAGGAAAGCTAAATTATGCTGATATAAGCAAATGTCCATTTATACTATATTTAATGATGATCTTCTGCGGAATAAGATGCCATCAAATCCTTCATATCTTCACTTTTAATTAAAGGACAAACTTTCCACAGAAATACCTACAGAGGAGCACCTGAGTGGCTCAGTCGGTTAAGCATCTGCCTTCAGTTCAGGTCATGATACCAGGGTCCTGGGATTGAGCCCCATGTCAGGCTCACTGCTCAGCAGGGAGTCTGCTTCTCCCTCTCCCTCTGCCAACTCCCCTTGCTTGTGCTCTCGCTCTCTCTCAAATAAATAAATAAAATCTAGAAAGAAAGAAAGAGAGGAAGGAAGGAAGAGAAAGAAAAGAAAAAAGAAATACCTACAGAAAGGGAGCTTGCTTTTCTCCTGGTCATAATTTTCAAGAGATTACACCACTCAGCAACTTTCAACAAATATTTATTAACACCTTATATCAAGTACTTGGTGAGGCACTAAAGATATGAAGACAGACTACAAACCTAGCAAGAGGTATGGGGCCCTGAGCTGGCTGTTAGTGAAGCATGCGACTCTTGGTCTCAGAGTTGTTAGTTTGAGTCCTACATTGGGTGTAGTGATTAATTAAAAATAATAAAATCTTTAAAAAAAAATCTAGCAAGAGGTAAATGAGGAACTAAAATTAAAACAAAAACAAACAAACAAAAAACAGTAAGTCCTGGGGGGCCTGGGTGGAAGAGTGGATTGAGCATCCAACTCTTGGTTTCAGCTCACTTGGGTTGTGATCTCAGGGTCATGAGATCAAGCTCTGCATTGAACCCCACATCAGCTCCATGGTCTATGTAGAGTTTGCTTGGGATTCTCTCTCCCTCTACTTCTTCCCCTTCTCCCTGCACGTATGCATTCTATCTCTCTCTCCCTCTAAAATAAATAAATCTTTAAAAAGAAAAAAAAAAGTAAGTCCTATGAGAGCACATACTATTAATATTGACTATGGAGCAAAAAGGATTAGATGGACATGAGAGTTCTAGAAAAGGAAATAGCAATGAAATGACCTTTAAGAGGATGGATCATTTAAGGAAAGGAAAGAAGTACAGTTAAATTATTGGAGAGTACTATTAGGGCAAGGAAAGGGAAGATGGGGAACGCTGGTTAAGGATGACTGAAAATGATGCTGGAAAAACACACAGTGAGGGGATCAGTTCACAAAAGATCTAATGAACCTAGTATGCAAAAGCTATACTAAATTTACTTACTAATTTTAACAGTTTACAGATTCTTTTGTATTTTCCATAAACACAATCAAATTACCAGTGAATAAAGATAATTTTACATCTTTCATTATAATATTTACAACTTTTATTTCTTTTTCTTGCCTTATTGTAATGACTAGGACCTGCATTCAAAGATAAGTAGAAGTTATGGTAGAAGTCATCCCAAACTCAACAGGAAAGTATTTAATATATCACTACTGAATATGATGTTAGCAGTAGATTTTTTATAATCTTTATTATACTAAGAATATCACTTTCTATCCTAATTTGCTTAAAGTTTTTTTTAAGATTTTATTTCTTTAGAGAAGACAAGTGAACAGGGGGGAAGGGTAGAGGGAGAGAGAGAATCTCAAGCAGACTCTGTGATGAGCAAGGAGCCCAATGCGGGGCTCAGTCTCACAACCCCAAGATCATGATCTGAGCCGAAATCAAGAATCAGACACTTAACTGACTGAGCCACCCAGGCACCCTGCTGAAAGGTTTTGTCAGTCATATATGGCTACTGAATTTTATCAAAGGTGTTCTCCACTTACAGTAAGATGGTCATATAGATTTTCTTCGTTCTATTAATGTGAATTATACTGATTGAATTTCAAACATTAACCAGCCTTGTATTTCTGAAATATCCTTTATTGGTGGTGATACATAATTCTTTTTATGTGTCACTGGATTCTATTGGTAATATTTATATGTAAATTATACCAAGAAAGAAAAAAAAGAGAGGGCAGAGAGAGAGGAAGAGGGGGTGCAGGCTGAGAGAGAGCGAGGTGTTAGGTATGAGAAGGTTAAGATTAAGAAAAACATGATAGTAGGGACGCCTGGGTGGCTCAGTTGGTTAAGCGGCTGCCTTCGGCTCAGGTCATGATCCCAGTGTCCTGGGATCGAGTCCCACATCGGGCTCCTTGCTTGGCAGGGAGCCTGCTTCTCCCTCTGCCTCTGCCTGCCACTCTGCCTGTGCTCGCTCTCTCTCTCTCCCCCTCTCTCTCTGACAAATAAAATCTTAAAAAAAAAAAACATGATAGTAGAATGAATTATTCAATAAAAGAATTAGTAATCCACATTGAGACAATCTCCCAAAAATAACATGAAAGAAATTATTTTTCCAAATTAATCATTAAACATTCTAGGGGGTCTAAGAACCAAATAATAAAAGTACCAGAAAGAGAGAACAAAGAAAACCTAGAAGAAATCATCAAAAAATTAATTTGAGAAATTTTCTCAAAACTATACTACTTGCATTCCCACATTGAAGGGGCCCAGGACAATGTATGAACTAAGAAACAACAATGTAAAGTTTCAGAACACTAGGAACAAAGACCAACATTCTACTAACTCCCAGACAGGAAAAACAAGTCATAGACAAAGAAAAAGGTATCAAAATGGCTTCAGACTCTTCAATCATAGCACTAGATCAATTCCTTCAAAATTCTCAAGTAACATCATTTACAAACAAGGATTTGTTACCCAGCCAAATTACCAAACAAGAATTAAGAAAGAATAAAGACATCCTCAGACAAAATTTACCATACATCCTTTTTCAGGAAGCTACTAAAAGACTTACTCCACCAAAATGATCACACAAAGGAAAATGGACAAGAGAGGGATGAGGTGTTCTATTTTCCATTACAAATTTTATGTGATCAGTCACATGTCGGACTTCAGTAAAAACAAATCCAAAAATTAATCAAATACAACAAAAGTGACACATATGTAACCTGTGGATAAGAGAACACTTAGCTATGTGAAACTGTATTTCAAATCTAATATTATATTTTTAGAAATATAGTAGAGAGAGAAATCTTTTTTTAATTAGACAAAATAAATTATATATAATCAAATCCTACTAGCAATATTAACTTTTATAGCTTTATACTCTCTCATGAAGTATTTCTGCCCAAACTAAAAGCTGAGAAAAGTCGAACATTAATAACTGGCATAAACAAAAGAGCTTCATAAATGAACTGAAGAGAAGAAAATCTGCGTCTGTGAATTACATACAAAAGAAACAAAGACATAGCAAAGTCTTTTAATAATAACATTGTTCTTGAGTCCAACCATCCAAAGAGAAAACTGGCTATTCCATAAACCTTCTGGGAAAAGATGTTCCACAATCTTCCTCGTCAAAGGATTTCACCAAAACTCAAATGCAACAAAAAAAAAAACAGAGCAAGAGACAGTGAGAGAGAGCAAAGGAGAGACCGCTGAACTCTGGGTATACCACATCGTCCAATAACAAGGAGAAAAATCTCTACATGACTGCAGGACGTTACTGCCTTGTTACCTTCACCCTTCATTTCAATTAAGCAGACTCAGCCACTAAAATAATCCCTGACACTGCTTATGCATATGCTTAATGCATAATGCACATGGTAGTAAGTTTTAACACACAGGATTCTTACCAGTTTAGAGAATTAACTGCTCAATGAAGTATTATAAGGAAGATTACTCAACTTCTGGAAAAACTTTCAAGTATAATAGAATTAAAATATTTTAACATCCTCTTTTTTAAAAGATTTTAAAGCATGCAAATAAGATTTAATTGACTGTGTTTTTATTGCTCGTGCAAAAATATGACTGAGTGAACAGAGGCAAGTTCATGAGAAAACACAACAGAAAGCTCAGATCATTAAAGTGCCAGGAGTTATTCAGGCACCCAACTACCAGGTGTCATTTAAACATGTATTTGATTAAAAAAAATAATAAAAACAAAACATACATAGTATCTAAATACAACATTTAAGCATTAAGAAGTATTACTTTTTAAAGCAGAGATGGAAGGTCAGAAGCCCGAAACTGTACTTCTGACATAGCTGGAAATGCAGACCGCAGACTCATCTACAAGCAAGATAATGGTGAAAACCAACCTCTCCAAGGCAGTAAGAATAACTAAGAAGAGCAAAGACATGAGAACAACAGAGACTTGGGGAATACCCACAGAAGAAAGCTAAGCCAGAAACGTAACAAAAGCAGCACAGTCAGCAAGGAAGGGATCTGGGAAGAGTAATGCCATGCAAACCAAGAGAGAAGAGGGCTTCAAGACAGAGCCAGCAAAGTCGGGCTAAATCGAGATCAAAGTGGTTGAAGATAAATCAAAACCACAGTAGAATGTGAATGGCCATATTGAATTGGTTAAGATTACCTATTTCCATCTCAACTGACAAACAGGAGTTTATCTTGTGGGGAGGAAGGGAAGGGTATGGACACTCGGAGGAAAATAGACTTTAGTTATCATTCTTGCTGTCTGTAGTCCAAGACCAATAAAAGAGAAACTCCTGAATGATTTGTTTTTTCTTAAGGGCTACACTCACCAAACTGTGGAGCAGGCAAGATTCTAGCCGCTCGAATGGGGCCATGTCGAACAGAAAAGAGCTCCTGTGCTTCCCCACTGATCTGCATGAGAAGACAAAAAATTTCAGTAAATGAAAATGCAGGTCAGAACATGATTATAAGAAAATAAGATCTCCTAAATTTTATCACAATTTTTTCCAATTTTTTTATTAATTTCATTTCTTTTCAGCGTAACAGAATTCATAGTTTTACAACACACCCAGTGCTCCATGCAATGTGTGCCCTCCATAATACCCACAATTTTTGTCTGAAATGTAATATATGCACACATGCACACAAACACACACATTTATGGTTGTTCATACACATTAGGTATATTCATGTTTAAATTACCACAAATATTTTGAGAAAATGAAGAGATTTTCATTTCCTCACACTTGACATAAACAGGAAAAAGAGTGATCTGTTCTTGAAGTCTGTAATTCTTATCTTTAATAAACTACTATAAGTCTGTTCAGTTCCTGCACGATTGCCTTTCATTTTACAGCAAAGCAGTTATGATTTTTTATATCAGTATGAAGTTTTCCATGTAGGAAAAATGTAAATATTCTTAGTATTCTGAAAAGCAGAACTTAAATGTGGTAGTAACTTTTGTAAATATGTTGTAAATGAGAAAAAGCAAAACAAATTGCAAAGAACACTGTAGTAAATGTGAATGACCTACATACCCGGTCAGGGTCCTGCAACTACCTATCTGTTAAGCACCTTGAATAAATCATTTAACTTCTATAAACCTATACTTTTAAAAATATATTTTGGATGAAAATTTTATGTATTTAAGGTGTACAACATGATGATTTAATATACATACGTGATCAAATGATCACTGCAGCCATCTCCTCAGTTACCTTGTTTGTATGATGAGAGCACCAGTTTTCCAGTATTCAGTACAGTGTTACTAACTACAGTCATCGTGCATGAACATTAGATCCCTAGACTTACGCTACATAACTGTAACTCTTACCCTGTGACCAACATCTCCCTACCCCCCCACCTCTCCTAAGCCCGTATTCATTTGCATGTACAAACTGAAAAGGTAAAGGGGCTAAAGGACCTCAAAGATACTTGTAATTTCAATATTCTATGAATTACAAAAGTAATATGTAAGCACCTTTAAATGTCATCATTTTTATTATACACCTAGATCAAACACTGCATGAATGTCAGATTGCTTTGAGCTGTACCAAAGTTATTCCTCAGATACAGAAAGTATGGTAGTCTATTAGCCCAAAGGAAAAAGAGATATGACAATGTATGTGTTGAGTGTGAAAACAATCGCTTTTCAAAACTAGCAGCTCAAGGAAACACTCTGTGACTAATTGAAGTATTGAGCAGATTAAATTAGAATGTTAGGAAAGGCTTTCCAGACTGCTTTAAGTGGTAATGTAGTTCCCAATACATTTCCATATTTTTTTTCTTTTTAAGATTCAATTTATTTGCCAGAGACAGAGAGCACACAAGCAGGGGGAGCAGCAGGCAAAGGTAGAATGAGGCGCCCACTGAGCAGAGAGCTCAGAGAGCAGAGAGTTGGAGCCAAAAGCAGACACCTAACCAGCTGAACCACCCAGGTGTCCCACATTTCCTTAATTCTTAAGTGTTTGATGGCCTATGTGATATCAGACAGGGAAAATGGCAAAAAAGATAAAACCAGTTCTAAATACCCAAGAACTGACGACAAATGTCATAATGATAAACAGTCAACAGAGGAAACATGCTGATGATAGTTTTTTAACAGGCCTGCCAAACAAGCAGTTTAGAATATCCACAACGCATACAAGATAAATGGCTTCTAAAGCTTTCAATATTAAACTGTATATCTGCAGTGCTGTCTTTAAGATTAACTGCTTTTTCAGCTCTTCAGCTTGTCTTCTATCTGAATTTAAGAGCTGCAAACTATAAATATTTTGTTTCTTATAAATGTTGAGTTATCAGGATACCTAAAGATACGTCATATTCATTTTGCTTACAAAAATTATTTCAACTCATTCATGGGCCGCAGTGGTAAATCCCTCTGGAACACGTGGGATGTAGAAGATTTGAGGAATGCTAGGCTCTTCACACTAACTGTGCAACAACAGCACCACCTATCACCAATTAAACATACCAAAGCCATAAACTCAGGATAGCCGAAGATAAGAATGGAGCGCTCTACAAATTCCTTTGTGGATATAATTTTCTACATGAAAAATAGGGCCATCAGATACTGTAGCTCTTAAGTCTACAGTTTACTATTAGAGAACAGAATTTAAAATCTACAAGTCTTAAAAGGTCACTTTGTTCAAACTCCCACCCAGGGCAGTAACCATACATTCTCTGAAATCTAAAAATCATGATCTCTTTGAACTTGCACTGAAATTATAATTCAGAGCAATGAAAAACACTTTTCACTATAACAAATACAAGTCATGGTATTCTGACACAAAATCTGCTCTGTACTTTATTGCCATATGCCACAGGTCTAGATGTAGCTTTTGGTTTTATGAAATAAACCTTAAAGTTAAAAAAAAAAAGTCTAATCATATTTAACTGAGCTATGTACTAAATTACACTAAATAATGAAGAATAAGGCAAGCTGTCTCGGCATTCTCACAATATGATAAACGTTTAACACTGGATTTAATACACAAGAGCTTACTCGGACATCGAAAAACATTTTGAAATTAGAGCACACCACGCTCCTCAGCATAACAGCTTTCAAAACAGACCTCTAAATGCTCTATTCTATTCCTAGCTTCTACTCTAAATCCCTCTTTAAATGTACAGCAACAGGTAAGAAAGAACATTAGGAATGATTACAAAATGCATCCTGCGTTTATTACCCATCCTTTATTACCTCTAAGTTAAATTCTAAAATCTTTAATTGTAACATAAGGATGAAGAAATATCCTGTCGCTATTTATTATAGATATTTGTGAATATGTTAAAATCAAGATTGTTAGAAGCCTAATTCTAAAGTATACTAAAGGAGTCGCAAACGTCAAACTTGGAGAGAACTCTCCCAACTGTGTGCGCAACTGCTACACTGGAATGCTATTTCAGAACAGAATTGCCAACAAAATATATACAGATAAAGACGTGATGTGTGCACATTTTAGAAAGAACACAAGATGGATAAGTCCTTACAGGCTCGACTTTAGCTGCCGCTTTCAATTGCCTCTAATAATTTCATACAGTATGTTCACTGGTAATTCTGCTCTCAAATAAATGAGTGTCAAAACTGATTAACCTTTTTAATGGTTTTCACGGTGATTTTTAGATCTCTTAAAAAGAGCTAATTGAAAATGGCAAAAAATCTCAGAGATGAGGGTTTTATATATCCTGACAAGAATTACCAGGAGCTGTAAGTTCATTTTTAATCCAACAATAATAAATACAGGGGCAGAACTACAAGAAGGAGTGTACCAAGCAATGTTCCAACTTCCTGGCAACGGTGGTAACTTGGGGAGAGGAGCAAACAGGGAGGAAACCTCTCCAAGAGTTCCTCATGGGTCTCTGCCTTTGTTCTTACTGGCATTTTAATTTCTGATGACAGACTTTTGTTGTTTGGACCATAAACCGGACGTACCAGTTTGGAGGCACAATAAGGAGAACAAAGAATGATTTGTTCACACTGTAGGAAAAAAATCTTTTCCAACCATAGAAAATAGCTTTCGCATGGTGAAAATATGCAAATTACATACCAAACCAAAAAAGTTGGGGGGAGTACAAGTTTAGAATCTCACAGCTCAATCTACGGCAAAAGGAAATTATAACAGCCGAGACAATAATACACACAGAGAAAGGGCTATAAAAGTTGTGGGAGAGCTTTATAACTACTGTTAGAGAATTCTAAAAGCAAACGAAGGTCGTCTAGCCCTCAGAACTAAACTTGTTTCTGAAATCGTGATGACTTTTCAAAGGTATCTGACTACAGAATAGAAAAGTCAATCAAATACCAACAACAATAATAATAATGCTCGGGGCTCCTGGGTGACTCCGTGGGTTAAAGCCTCTGCCTTCCGCTCAGGTCATGATCCCAGAGTCCTGGGATGGATCCCCGCATTGAGCTCTCTGCTCAGCAGGGAGCCTGCTTCCCTTCCTCTCTCTCTGTCTGCCTCTCTGCCTACTTGTGATCTCTGCTGTCAAATAAATAATAAATAAAATATTTTAAAATAATAATAATAATAATAATAATAATGCTCTGTAATGACTAAGAATCAAGACAAGAGTACATATTTATACCCCCAACTCCCCTTTTAGATACTGGCCAAATTGGAGAACTGTGTCTGCAAGTTGATTCTTTTTAGCAAACTTTGTTGAAAAATAACTGACACAGAAATAACACATAAATCATACATCAGTGTACAGCTTAGTGAATTTTCCATGTTAATATACCTCTGTTACCAGCATAATCATCAAGAAACAGAACGTGATACTCAGAAGGTCCCTCCACATACCTTCCCAGTCACAAACCCAACTCCAGAATAATCATAACCACTAATGCATTACACACAAGTTTTACTCACTCAATTTTATGCAGAATCACACAGTACGTACTCTTCTGTGAATGGCTTCTTGTGCACATTACATGTGTATGAAATTCATTCGTATTGTTGCATATGACTGTACTTTTTTCTTTTTTTTTTAAGATTTTTATTTATTTATTTGATAGAGAGATAGAGAACACAACAAGGCAGAGCGGCAGGCAGAGGGAGAGGGAGAAGCAGGCTCTCCGCGGAGCAGGGAGCCCAATGTGAGACTCGATCCCAGGACCCTGGGATCATGACCTGGGCCGAAGGCAGCCGCTCAACCAACCGAGCCACCCAGACATCCTTCTTTTTTTAATTGTACTTTTTTTTTTTTTAATCCCTGTTACTATACAGATTTCCACTGCATGAAAAATACTACAATTTATCCATTTTATCTTTGGTGGACTTCTGTGTTGTTTCTAGTTTTGGGCTCATAAGATGACAGAAGAAATTGCAAAAAACTTTCAAGTAAGAAAAAAAAATTACTGTATGTCCTTTCAATGGATTACCAGGGGTGTCTAATAGGCCCTTTGGGGCTGTTTGGTTCTATAGACATCTGCACCTTTCTTTTGAATGGGTTATTTTGCAATACTGTAAGTTACAGAAAACCAATAGTAATGTTACTGACTCTTGTCCACAGAAATGCAAATGAATTTTGTCTGGAAGAGATACAATTGAATTGCCTCTATAAAAAAGATGATTCTAGGCAGTACATTCTAGGCAGTACATTTAGTTTCAATAGTATATTAACCAAGTTTGCATCTCATAACAATTCATTTCAGTATTCCCCTAATTGCCTGAATCAGTTCTCAAGATTCTCCTTTGATCCAGCTGTAACGACTTGCCAAATAATACCTCATTTATTAATGAGTTAAATAAAATCTATGACTTGTCCATTTTACAGTTGTATGAGAGCCATGATTTTACCATTTTTATAATAATGCTATAAAGAACACTGCTATGAATATTCTTGCACATTTTGTTCAGCGAACACACATATGTATTTCTTCTGGGTACATGTCTACTAGGAGAATTGCTCCCATATTAGGCATATGTGCATATTTTGTAGATTTCAACAAAATAGTTTTCTACAGTGACTGTACAAATTTACACTTCCACCAGCAATGTAAAAGAGTTCTACCTACTCCATATCCTCACCAACATTTTGTATCAGCCATTCTGGTGGGTGTTCAATGGGACCATCATTGTGGTTTTAATCTGCATTTTCTTCAAGACTGAAGAGGTTGATCAAATGTCTTTTCATTTGCTTACTGGAATTCAGTAGTTATACTATTCCATGAATGACTGTTAAAGTATCCTGCCCACTACAGTTGCCTGATTCTAAGGGATTATGGATTAAAATCTATTTTGCACAGTGAATGAAATGCAGATCAGTCTCTTCTGAAAAGCAATGCTGCCTCAAACTAACTATATAAACAGTCTTTATTATAGTGACCCTCCGTCAAGGCAAATGACGTAAGAACTTGTCCTGAAGGACCCTCAATTTCTAGATGTATTTATGACACAGTTCAGAATATGAATGAGATTCAAGAACTCATTTCAAGAAAAAGATAGAACTTTTCATACTAACCTAATTCATATCTTAATTCCAAATCTAGTAATGAGTAAACTTTCCTCCAAACTAAGATATGATAGTTTAGTTATACCAACATGATATCTATCTCTTGAAGTGGAAAATATTGATTTGTAAAAATTCAAACAAATATTCAAAGCAAATTCAGTCCCTGTTTAAGATGGGAAACATAAAAATTACTATGTATTTCCTTATAACTCAAGCAGTTCAAACAAAAGATGATTAGTTTTTTTCTTGATAAATACTTTCACAAGTTTTCACCTTTAAAATAAAAAAATTTAAAAGAGGTATTAATTTGCCTAATTTTTTTTTCAAAATGGTATAGCATACATAGCAGATGATTTCCAGGCTAGAAATACAAATTGAAAACCAAGACACCAGACAAGAAAGACAACAGAAGAAAAAGTATTCCCTGTGTTTATCTCACACACATCCTGACTTCCAATCAAAAATCTTTCATATCAGAGTGCTCCAAACTAGTAATGGCTTTCGTTCCCCCTGGGAAGTCTTAGCAAGCCAACAAGGGGGACCCTGGAAGTTTTATTCTTTTCCCAAAATCATGGCCTACAGCAACAATGCCAAGAACACAACAATATGCCAGGATCATCAGTGACAAATATCACACATCAACATCAAATATTCTGGCAGTTTATTTTAGTAGAAAATAATTTACTAACTATACAAATTTGCTAAATCTGAGTTGGCTTTAAAATAAGGGGGGGAGGCGCCTGGGTGGCCCAGTGAGCTAAAGCCTCTGCCTTTGGCTCCGGTCATGATCCAGGGTCCTAGGATGGAGCCCCACATCAGGCTCTCTGCTCAGCGGGGAGTCTGCTTCTTCCTCTCTGCCTGTTTCTCTGCCTACTTGTGATCTCTCTCTCTGTCAAGTAAATAAATAAAATCTTTTTAAAAAATTAAAATAAAATAAGGGGCAACAGGGGCACCTGGGTGGCTCAGTGGGTTAAAACCTCTGCCTTCAGCTTAGGTCATGATCTCAGGATCCTGGGATGAGCCCCGCATTGGGCTCTCTGCTCAGTGGGGAGCCTGCTTCTCCCCCTCTCTCCGCCTGCCTCTCTGCCTACTTGTGATCTCTGTCAAATAAATAAATAAAATCTTGAAAAAAATTTATAAAAAAAAACAAGGGACAACAGTGATGATTAAATTGTGTGTTTAAAAGATGTAACATTAAACATAGTTAAATCAAGATGTTGCTGAATGAATGGATGAATAAAATGACTGGGCCTGTATCGGTCTCATTATTCAATGTTAATGGTATTGGGCCTAAATTAGACTTGCCCCCACTATTCTCAAAGCATGTTATTAACACTTCATGTCTGGAAATTTATCATAATACCATATCATAAAACACATTTGCTACAACTCATTCTTGAGCCCCCCGGTATATTACTTCCTATGTTTTACAGCTCTCAATAAAAGGACTCTTACCAAGGTGGGAAGGAGCATATTATCTGTACTGCAGTTTTTATCACACTACTCTTCACACTTCCACTGAAGATCAAGGCAGTCTCCAGCCTTTCTGGCAAATATCCCACACTCATTCCAACCTTTAGGAGTTTATATGATGTTTTTACCTGCAACAGGTTTCCTAACCAACTGTGATGTAAGAACAGACCATTTAAATATTCAAATGTAGAGCTAACAATCTTTCTAACTGTTCCACATGCACTAACCAGACAGATACAACTGAAATGAAGTTCCTGAAAAAAGAGCATTGTTTCATTAGTTTTAAACTTAAAAGGTAACACCAAATAAAAAATTTTTAATTAAGGAGAAAATGTAAACTATAGACTTATGTTACTAATAATTTATCAATATTGGTTCATTAATTTTAACAAATGTACCTTACACTAAGGGGCAAATGGGAGTGGTGAGGGGATACAGGAATTCTCTGTACTTTCTACTTAATTTTTATGTAAATGTATAAAAAATAAAGTCTATTAATTTTTATTTATATAGATATTGATATAGATATGGGAAAATGCGGAAATTCCATAAATAAATTAACTTCCCTAATAAGCCCCCCCAAAAATAAGGATAAGAGGTAAAAATACAGAGTGAGAATGAAGAGGTGATGAGGTCTTATACTAAGGAGTTCAGTTTTTAAAGCAACAAAAGGAACTCACTTAGCTGATTTAAATGTATAAGTGTATAGTTATCACTTTGCTAATTGTTACATATGTGCTAATCAAACAGACCACACAACTGAACTGATGAAGAAATTCTGTAAAAAGAAGGCTGCTTCATGACTGTTTTTTTACCTTAACAAGTCACGGCAATATATTTTTTTTTAATTAGAGAGGAAAGGTAAAAAATATAAAGGGAGATATGGAAAGAAGTGAGAAGCATCATCTAATACTGAGGTATTCAACTAATAAGTAACAAAAGGACTGTACTAGCTACATGAGTGACTATTATAACTTCAAAGCAATTTCTATTAAGAGCTGATAGTCTCTTTCTAGCATCACCCTGTGAGCCAGTTTGATGATATATTTTCATTTTAGATCTGAGGACACAAAGAACAATATTCCCCCAAAATGACCAAACAGAGGCATTAGAATCTCCTATGAACATACTGTATTCAAAACCATTTTTTTTCAAGATTTTATTTATTTATTTGACAGAGATCACAAGTAGGCAGAGAGGCACACAGAGTGAGAGGGGGAAGCAGGCTCCCCGCTGAGCAGAGAGCCCGATGCGGGACTCGATCCCAGAACCCCGAGATCATGACCTGAGCCAAAGGCAGAGGCTTTAACCCACTGAGCCACCCAGCTGCCCCTCAAAACCATTTTTAAACTCGGGCCTTTTTTTCCCTAACAAGTCATTGCCAGGGTGTTATTTTATGTGTCACACTTGTTCTAGCAATTTCAAAAAATTAAGATAGCACAGTTTGAAGAAAGTACTCCTAATGGTTTAAAAAAAAAAAAAAAAGTCATTCTTTTGAAAGCTCCTAACATTAGGAGGAAGACAGGGACAACGTTTTTGTTTTATTTTTGCCTAACTAACCACAAGTGATTCAGTTCATGTCAGAGTGTCAGTATCTCTGTAAGCTACTCTGGATGCCATCAAGAAAAAAAAAAAAAGTGCAAACCACAAAAACCACCTAAAGCACATATTTTTGAGGACTAACAACTTATAGAACAGATATTTGCCAACCACATAAAGCAGACAGCAACTGAGTCTATATTTTGGTCTTGACACTAAATTCAAAATACAAAACTGGAGGCAAGAAGGAAGTGAGTTTCAAGAACAATATGAAAACCACAGAACAAAAATAATGAATGGAACCTGTAATCATATTTTCATACTTCCAAATTTTCACACACACACAGAGGAGTATTTTAAGGCAACTTTCACCTTTCCCCTTCAGCCTGATTTCTGAAAGGAAGATCAAAGAAAGGCCGTTTAAACTCACACGTTCCTTTGGTTATGCAACACAGATTCAGACATTACACTTCAAAACCCCAGCCACTGCTTCGGCACCACCAGTCCAAATACCATTCCGAGCTTTGAAGCAGCCCTAATGGTATCTTCCATTTGCAAGTAACACTTCTGTAGTCAAAAGATCTTACTCAGGGTAGATGTTAATGTAAAACCACTCAGACGACACAGACACACACGCCTGGAGGCAGACTGGAAGGTGTTCAGAAGTCAATGTAACACCATTACACGGAGTGTCAAGCTAGCAGCTGTCATAAACACTTCATCATCACTCACACACACAAACTGGATTCCCTTTAACTTGTTATTTTATTTTGTGTGGAATACATGTCCAATTGGAAAGAGAGAGAAAACAGTGCTACAGATAAGCCAATTTTGGCCTACAGCCTTTTTCCACTTCTAAAAGACTGAGTTCGTCATATTTCATTGGTATTGTAAACCTATCCTGATATAATCTGTTGATTGAAGATAGTTTTGCAATGGATATCTAACCAAAGAGAAGCATTATATTAAATAGAAGCCTAAGGTTTTTCTTCTATAAAAAAGATATCATACGAACTTGTAAGATTGAGATGATAAAAAATGACTGACAACACCAATGGCAGCAGGAAGTGGAGCAACCAGAACTCTCAGATATTGCAGATAGAAGCGTATAATGATACAACCTCTCTGAAAAACTGTAAGCAATTTTTTAACGAGTTTATCTATTTATAAGACACAGAGAGAGACAGTGAGAGAGGGAACACAAGCAGGAGAGTGGGAGAGGAAGAAGCAGACTTAGCGCTGAGTAGGGAGCCTGATGTGGGCCTCCATCCCAGGACCCTGGGATTATGACGCCCCTGTAAGCAATTTCTAATCAAGTTAAATATGTGCCTAACCTGTGACCCAGCAATTCTACTCTTAGGTACATACTCAAAAACAGAGCACACATGGGGTGCTTGGGTGGCTCACTCGGTTAAGCTTCTGACTCTTGATTTTTGGCTCAGGTCATAATCTCACAGTCATAAGACTGAGCCCCATGATGAGCTCCACGCTGGGCATGCTGCCTGCTTAAGATCCTTTCTCTCTCCCTCTCCTTTAGCCCCCCAAAAAAGGAAAAATGGAGCACATATATCTACAATAATGTTCAGAGAAGCTGTATTCATTACAGAAACACAAATGCCCACCAAAAGGAGAATAGCTAAACATGGGGCACCAGGGTGGCTCAGTTGGTTCAGTGTCTGCCTTCAGCTCAGGTCATGATCCCAGGGTCCTGGGATGGAGCCCTATGTGAGTAGGGAGCCTATTTCTCCCTATGCCTGCCTCTCCCTTTGCTTGTGCATGCTTACTCCCTCTCTCTCTCTGACAAATAAGATAAAATCTTTTTTTAAAAAAGGGGAATAGCTAAATAAATTGGTATAGTTAATCAGTGGAATATAACACAGTAATAAATTAAAAAATACAAACTATTGCAACATGCAAGAACATGGATGGATCTAAAACATATACTGAGTGAAAAAAGACAGATACAAAGGAATACATACCATGTGCCTCTATTAATATGAAGTTCAATTAACTCTATTAATATGAAGTTCAGCAAATGATTATGAAAATTAGGCAAAACTAATCTATGGTCAAAATATTTTTTTATCGTGTCTGGAGGGAAGGGAAATATTGACTGGGGAGCTTTCTGAGTAAGAAAAATGTTCTACAGGGGCACCTGGGTGGCTCAGTGGGTTAAAGCCTCTGCTTTCAGCTCAGGTCATGATCCCAGGGTCCTTGGGGGCAAAAGCAATCCCATTTGGGAAGCACTGACACAGACTGCAATTAAGTAGTGACATCTCACACAAGTAGAATATGATCTCTTCAAGGCTTAGGTCTTAGTTATATTTGTATCCACTAATACTGGGCATAGGCCCTAAAGTTTCAGTGTGGCTGAATAGAAAAATTATGGTGCTATTAATTAATAAAAATAGAGATTTTAGGAAGAAGTGTTAGATTAGGACTGGAATGGGACATGAGCAAACAGCAAATGATTAAGAAATTTAATTTGGGTCTTTCTGAATTGACTCTTAGATGAAAATATTCAGCAAAAGACTGAAATCTTGAAACACATCTACCAAACATATACACACATACATATATGTGTACATATACACATACATACATAAATGAACACATAGATATAACAACTAACTTCCAGACAATTTACTTGGCACCAGATATATAAAAACCATTAAGACATGACCAGAGCCCCAGGAGCCTGGGTGGCTCAGTCAGTTAAGTGACTGACTCTTGGTTTTAGCTCAGGTCATGATCTCAGGGTCATGAGATGAGCCCCACATTGGATTCTGTGCTCAGTGCAGAATCTGCTTGAAATCCTCTCCCTCTCCCTTTTTCCCTCCCCACTCTGATGCACACATGCCCACACGTGTTCTCTCTCTCTAAAAATAAATAAATCTTTAAAAAAAAAAAAAAGATATGACCACAGTTATAAAGAGGCTTACAAAGAATTCTCCCAACTGTGGGATGCCTGGATGGCTCAGTCAATTAAGCATCTGCTTTCAGCTCAGGTCATGATCCCAGAGTCCTGGGATCAAGTCCAACATCAGGATTCTTGCTTCTCCCTCTGCCTAATGCTCCCCCTGCTTGTGCATACTCTCTCTGACAAATAAATAAATAAAAATTTTTAAATAAAATATCAATTGAAAAGAAAGAATTCTCCCAACTGCTAATGCAAAATCAAGACTCCCAGAAAATACTAGAACTCATAGGCTAAATACACACACACACACACACACACACACACACACACACAGTAAATCCCTGATATTCTTAACCACATACAACTTTTCCCCCTTAAATTATATACATCTAAGCCAGTGGTTTAAACCAGAATTTTCTCTCTTAATTTTTTTCTTCTCTTTAAACCAGAAATTTCTCTCACAACCTGAAGAGGTTCTAAACCAGGGGAGGACATCCTTAATTGTCACAGTTAAGGGAGTTGCTTCGGGCATCTAGCAGACAAAGACAACAGATGTAGCTACATATCCTGCAATGTACAAGGCCAGCCCCCCATAACAAAGAATCCTCTGGTCTAAAATGTCAATAATGGCAATATTGAGTCACAAATATATAAAATTTATATTTGCATATTTTCATGTCTTATATTTTTAGATAATTTCCTATTTAAAATAGTGTTAACCCTCTAAAACAATCATTTTTTTAAGTTTTATTATCACTTCTTATTAGTTCCCATCAAGCTGACCAATACTTTTTTTTTTTTTTTTAAGATTTTATTTATTTATTTGACAGACAGAGATTACAAGTAGGCAAGAGAGGCAGGCAGAGAGAGAGAGGAGGAAGCAGGCTCTCCGCGGAGCAGCGAGCCCGATGCGGGGCTCGATCCCAGGACCCTGGGATCGTGACCTGAGCCGAAAGCAGAGGCTTTAACCCACTGAGCCACCCAGGCGCCCCTGACCAATACTTTTTAAACTAGGAAAGTATACATAAAGAAAAAGAACAGAAAGCAAAGGCACAGAATATGAGAACTATGTGATCAATGCACACTCTTTCTCTAGCTGTAAATAATCCCCAGACCAGACTTAAAGAATATTAATATGTGGCCAATTAAAAATACTGGGACTCCGTTTCAAGATTACTCATTATGTCTACAGATGAAAACCTGATAGGGTTCATATCCTATCAGTATATATCCCATCATAGTAAATATAGGTCAAAACAGGCAAAATAATCATAATTTATGGTGTTAAAAATCTATGTAGTAGGTCAATTATACCTACATAAAAATTGGAAAAAATGAACTACAAAATTTTTTTAAAAATCAATGTAATTGTCTATTTCCTGGTTTTGATACTGTACTATAGTTTATATAAGATGTCGTCTTTGGGGGAAGCTGGGTGAAGGGTACACAGGATTCTAAATAAGATTGTGCAACTTCCCATGAGTCTATAATTATTTCAAAACAAAAGGATCTTAAAAATCAATTCAAAAATAGGTAAAAATAGACAACAGTGAGGGCAAAAATTACCTACATATATATGGTATTACTGCATTTAAGAGGGAAAGAATGGTCTTTTCAGGAAATGGTGCTGAATCAATTAGGTTGGGGTTTTTTTTTTGTTTTTTTTTTTACTTTTAAGTAAAAGGAGCCTTGACCCCTGTCTCACACTATACACAAAAAAATTCAAATGAAGCATAAACCCAAAGATAAAAACAACCTCTAACAAAAAATATAGGAGGGGCGCCCGGATGGCTCAGTTAAACACTGGACTCTAGGTTTCAGCTCAGGTGGTGATCTCAGGGTCATGCAATTGAGCCCAGTATCGGGCTCTGTGCTCAGTACAGAGTCTGCTTGAAAGTCTCTCTCTCTCTCTCAAATAAATAAATAAATCTTTAAAAAGATAAAATGAAAATATAGGAGAATATCTTCATGGTCTTAGAGTAAACAAGAATACAAAAAGCACTGACAGAGTAAACCACTTAAAATCTGATCCAGATTTCTGCCATCAAAAAACAATATTAAGGCGCCTGAGTGGCTCAGCTGGTTAAGTATCTGCCTTCAGCTCAGGTCATGATCTCAGGGTCCTGAGATCGAGCCCCACATCAGGCTCTCTGCTTGGCGGGGATCCTGCTTCTCCCTCTCCCTCTACCTGCTGCTCTGCCTGCTTGTGATCTCTCTCTCTGTCAAGTAAATAAATAAAATCTTTAAAAAAAAAAAAAAAAGAACAACATTAAGAAAGTGAAAATCTAAAAATACCTACAAAGGAGACTATTAAGACAAATGATGAAATCGGAAGATGGATTGTACATAACATAACAGTATTTTATCAAATATAAATGTCCTGGTTTTGACAGTGCTATGTTTGCATAAGATAATGTGCTTATTCTTAGGAAATATATCATGAGTTATTTATGAAAAAGGGGTACATGGTTTCTCCTACTGATAAGTGGTTCAGAAAAAATCTTCACAAATAAAAAAACTGAGAAAATAATACAGCAAACGGGGCAAAATGTCTATAACTGGTAAATCAAGGAGTACCTTGTAAAATTTCCTAAAAGTTTAAAATTACTGCAAAATGAAAAGCATCTTTAAAACTCCACAATGAGATACTGGTACATACCTACCAGAACGGTTAAAATTTTAAAAGCTGAAAATACCAAAGGCCAATGAGAAATAGAGAGCAGATGAAACTTTAATACATTGCTAGTGGGCATACATATTGGTAAAACCACTTTTTTAAGATTTTATTTATTTATTCAACAGAGAGAGACAGTGAGAGAGGGAACACAAGCAGGGGGTGTGGGAGAGGGAAAAACAGGCTTCCCATCAAGCAGGGAGCCCAATATGGGGCTGAAGGCAGCCACTTAACGACTGAGCCATCCAGGTACCCCAGGAAAAGTACTTTGGAAAACTGGCTCTCTGTACCAAAGTTAAACATACGTCTACACTATAACATGGCAAATCTACTCTAGGTCTATATATCCAAGAGAAATAGGTGCAGTATATGTCCACCAAGAAACATATATATCAACTTTCAGAGCCACTTCATTCATAATACTCAAAAACCAGAAACAACAAAAATGACTATTGGATATATAAGGAACTTTTTAGAATGTGTTGTATTCGTCAGAAAATACTACACAGAAAAAAATAAGAACAAATTACTGCTACACACAAGAACATGAAAGAATCCCATAGCCAGGGGCGCCTGGTGGCTCAGTAGGTTGAGCCTCTGCCTTCAGCTCAGGTTGTGATCTCAGGGTCCTGGGATCAAGCCCCATATCGGGCTCGCTGCTCAGCGGGGAGCCTGCTTCCCTCCCCCACCACCGCCTGCCTCTCTGCCTACTTGTGATCTCTCTCTGTCAAATAAATAAATAAAATCTTAAAAAAAAAAGAATCCCATAGCCATACTGCTAATAGAAAGAAGCCAGACATAAAAGAATACAGACTGTATTATCTATGACCATATTTTTTTTATGAAGTTCAAGAACAGAGAAACTAATTTCTGTCACAGAAGTCAGAATACTGGTTACTTGGAGTTACAAGGAGGACAGTATTAAAAGGGAAGAGGGACTCTTCAGAGTTGCTGAGAACATTCTATCTTATTCTGAGTGATGTATAGGTTGTATACATATATAAAAATTCCATCGTACACTTAAGATCTGTGCACTTTATGGTATTTACTATATTCAATAAAATGTATAACAAGAGAAAAAAAACTGCCTTCCACAAACTCGTAACTCTGCTTATGTCCTTTGTGTCCAAAGACCATCTTCTGCTTTACTGTAGAAAAACATCAAAAATATTTCAAATAGAAAAAAAAATTTTTCAAATAAGAAAGATTCCAATTTAAGACAATAAATTTCAAACTCAGAGTGGGTATGAAAGCAACAAAAGCCCATAAAGCCACTATTAAAACATAAGGAAAGATTAAACTTCAGATGCAAGATTTCTCTAAAGTGACATGGGAGGAAACACACTCGAAGCAAAAGCATTTTTCTCCATTAATACAGGTGGATTCTATAAGTTATTTCAACATTATTCTTCATTTTTGCTTTTATTCTCTGCATGACTCCCAAAGGTCTTCCACTGCAGATGACTAAAGAACCGTCCTTTATTTCTCTTCCCAGTAACAAGAGACTGGACCCAACAAAATAAGGCCTCATTCTCAACGAACACAATTTTTTGATTCAGGTCCATATTCAAACTTTCTCTGCTTGCCAGTTATCCCAAATCACGGACTTTATATTGCTCCCAAATCAAACTCATAAAAATTGTTTCCTGGCTAGCAATCTTGACATGGCAAGGTCTATTGGCACCCAACGTCTAATAAATAATAGACTAATTGGTATTTACCTCAACTATGCCCTCAAACATGGCTTTAGAGCCAGGTTTCTCAAAAGCTTAAGTGTAAAGCTACAGACACTAAAAGCTTTAGGGCAAATACCTCCTTTTCTTAACCCAATGTGTTAGCGACACCTAGTGTCACTATTTTTGAAGTACAGTCAAAGCTCCAAGATTAAGCACTCCAATAGCTGACTTATTGAAGCTAAAACATACATGAGTTAACATTTTGGTGCTGGAGGGGAAGTAGGAGGGGGGACAGACTAAATGGGTGATGGGTATTAAGGAGGGCACTTGTTTTTTGTTTTTAAGATTTTACTTACTTATTATTTGAGAGAGAGAGAGCATGAGAGAAGGGGAGGGTGGGAGGAAGAAGCAAACTCCCTGCAGAGCAGGGAGCCCAATACAGGACTCGATCCTCGGACTCCAGGATCATGACCTGAACCAAAGGTAGTTTGCCAAAGGGCACTTGTGACGAGCACTGAGTGCTATATGTAAGTGATGAATCACTGAATTCTACTCTTGAAACTAGTATTACACTGTACATTAACTAGAATTTAAATAAAAACTTGAAAAAAAACTCTCTGAAACTAAATACATATACTGCTTCATGCAACGCAACTGTCATCTTTTACTTGTAATGAATACATTTTAAAGATTTTCTACGATATTAAGAGTTTCAAAAGAGGATGAAAAAACTAAGTAGCCATTTAAACATATAGCAAAAAAGTAGGGAAAATTCTCAGGACTTTTATAAAGGTATATCTTGGGTTTCTTATCTGCTGAATACTTTAAATGAGAATTCTTTATTACTTATATTACGCAATGCAATTTTTGCCTTATATAATTTTTAACATAATGCAAGTCTAAGTCTAATAATAAAATTACATTTCTTGTAAAACTATGCCATCTTACATACCAGGTAGCACCAGCCCAAAGTCAAAACCCTGGGAACATCTTTAACTCTTCTCCTCTTTAATGACTTACCAGATACCACCACAACAAATTTAGTCCAGGCTTACAACATCCCACATTAGGACAATGCTGAAATTGACTCCCTAACTCATACCTTTTCTTTTCTCCTTATTCTCTATCCATCCGACCAGCATTGCAAGATAAGTCTTTATTAAATATGGACTTTGGAATGTATTTCTTGTTACTTGAAGATTTTTAATGAGTTCATAGTGGCTGAAAGATCAATAAATCCAAGTCCTCATCCTGCAATTCAAATTTCTTCCCTGAAACTTCTATATCTCATTCTATGTCCAGCGAGCATATAACCACTAAACTGAATATTAATAATCATAGAAATGATTGTCTGTGTTAAATGAAATAACACATGACTACATAACATCTAAAACATACCCACTCTCATAAACTCCTCCTCCACCTGGATGCCATGTTGACAGTGTTTGTCTAACCACGTTATGAATGCCCGATTATTTATTTTTTAATTTCCATTCTGGCACAGACTCTTCCATAAGCAACAGACACATATTTGGATCATGTTCAACTGGCAAATAACTATCAATGTCTAAAAGCTTGCTCTCATTTCCTGTACTTATTTTGTTGCATACAGCAACAAACTTCTCACTATGACCAGTTCGTGGACCAGCACCACCAGTCCACAGTCCAGAAACTTAAAACCAAACTCACTATCCTTCCACTCCCATTTGTGCTTCATACCATCACTACTTTTGTAAGACACATCACTGTCTAATCATTCAAAGTCCTCAAACAGCTTCTCCAACTCACTATTTTTAGTGAGGAAAAAAAGTGTACAGATAGGGGCTCCTGGGCGGCTCAGTGGGTTAAGCCTCTGCCTTCAGCTCAGGTCATGATCTCAGGGTCCTGGGATCAAGCTCCACATCGGGCTCTCTGCTCAGCAGGGAGCCTGCCTCCCCCTTTCTCTTAGCCTGCCTCTCTACCTACTTGTGATCTGTCAAATAAATAAATAAAATCTTTATTTTAAAAGAAAGTGTGCAGATAATTCCTAAAAATTCAAATGGCCAAAAATACATTAAAACTATTTTAACATTATTAGCCATCACAAGGCACCTCCCAACAGAATGGCTAAAATTAAAAAGATAGACAACACCAAATGTTGGTGAGGTTATGGAACGACGTGTACACTGCTAGGGGAAATGTAAGATGGTACAACTACTTTGGAAAAAGGTTTGGATGTCTGTTATAAAACCGACCACATTCCTACCCTATGAAGTTGCAATTCCACTTGTAGGTCCTTACCTAAGAGAAATGAACACACCACTTTACAAAAAGACTTACAGAAGATCTTCACAGCAGCTTTAGTCAGAAAAGGCAAAAACTGTAAAGAGTCCAGCTATCCGTCATTAAGAGAAGGGATAAACTATGGTATGTTCATACACCAGAGGATTATTAAGCAATAAAAAGGAATAATATGGGTGAATCTCACAAACACACTGAGTGAAGAAGGCCTTACACACACAAAAATGCATACAGTATAATAATAGCACAGGAAGTTCTAAAACAGGCAACACGAATCAATAGTGGGGGGGAGAGGGGCACCTGGGTGGTTCAGTGGGTTAAAGCCTCTGCCTTCAGCTCAGGTCATGATCCCAGGGTTCTGGGATCGAGCCCCGCATCCAGCTCTCTGCTCAGCAAGGAGCCTGCTTCCCTTCCTCTCTCTCTCTGCCTGCCTCTCTGCCTACTTGTGATCTCTGTCAAATAAATAAATAAAATCTTAAAAAAAAAAAAAAAAAACAGTGGTGGGAAGACATGAGAACAGTGGTTGCCTCTGCATGGGATAGAAAAAAAATTTAATTGGGAATAGGCAATGAGGGAAATTTCTTCAGTGATAAGCACATTCTACGTCTTGACAAAGATTTGGGTTACTTAGGTGTATATACTTGTCAAAGCTTAGGAAATGGACATAATACAGATGTGGTGAAAAGAAGGGCCACATGTACCCTAATGTTCATAACAGCAATGTCCACAATAGCCAAACTGTGGAAGGAGCCGAGATGCCCTTCAATAGACGAATAGATAAAGAAGATGTGATCCATATATACAATGGGATATTACTCAGCCATCAGAAAGGACGAATACCCAACTTCTGCATCAACATGGATGGGACTGGAGGAGATTATGCTGAGTGAAATAAGTCAAGTAGATAAAGGCAATTATCATATGGTTTCACTTACTTGTGGAGCATGAGGAATAGAGCAGAGGACATTAGGAGAAGGAAAGAAAAAGTGAACTGGGGCAAATCAGAGGGGAAGATGAACCATGAGAGACTGTGGACTCTGAGAATCAATCTGAGGGTTTTAGAGGGGAAGAGGGTGGGGGGATTGGTGAGTCTGGTGGTGGGTATTAAGGAGGGGATGTACTGCATGAGCACTGGGTCCCTTACATAAACAATGAATCTGGGAACACTGCATCCAAAACTAATGATGTATTTTGGTGACTAACATAACACAATAAAAAAAATTTTTTTAAAGGAAGTGGACATATTAAGATTTCGGTATCTGTGTATATACTTTAACAAAAATTAATCAAATACTGAATTCTAGTTAATGCATGCAAAAGTGGCTGGAGGAAAGTCTACTGATGTTTGCAATTTACTTCAAAATGTGTTGAATGAGGGGCATCTGGGTGGCTCAGTTGGTTAAGCAACTGCCTTCAGCTCAGGTCATGATCCTGGAGTTCCAGGATCAAGTCCTGCATCAGGCTCCCTGCTCAGCGAGGAGTCTGCTTCTCCCGCTACCCACTCCCCTTTCATGCTCTCTCTCTCTCTCTCAAATAAATAAATGAAACCTTTGAGTGAAATAAGTCAAGCAGAGAGAGTCAATTATCATATGGTTTCACTTATTTGTGGAGCATAACAAATAACATGGAGGACATGGGGAGATGGAGAGAAGAGAGTTGAGGGAAATTGGAAGGGGAGGTGAACCATGAGAAACTATGGACTCTGAAAAACAACCTGAGGGGTTTTGAAGGGGTGGGGGGTGGGAGGTTAGGGGAGCCTGGTGGTGGGTTTTAGGGAGGGCACGTATTGCATGGAGAACTGGGTGTGGTGCAAAAACAATGAATACTGTTACGCTGAAAAGAAATAAAAATAAATTAAAAAAATAAATGAAACCTTTTAAAAAATACATGTTAAATAAATGTTAAAATGTGTTGAATGAGATGGATGTGAAATAAAGGAAGTACTGTAAAATTTAATACTTCGATCTAGGTGGTGAATATACTTGTTTTCACTGTAAAATTGTTTCAACTTTGCTCTGTATTTACAATTTTTGAAATCCACGGTTGACCAAGCTCTAGCCCACCACCTAGAGCTTGACATCCTCCCCCGGCATTCGTTACCTTGCCCGCACACCTCCAGCTGAATGGCCTCCTTGCTGTTCTTGAATATAGAGGAAACATAATCCTCGCACGGAGTACTGGCTTTGAATGCTCCTCCATCAAATACCCAGAAGGATCACTCCTCCACACTTCTGCTCAAAAGATCTTTGAGAGAGGCCTTCCCAGACTACCCTGTATGATACAACAACCCACCACAACAACCCACCACAACATCCACCACCCCACCCTAACACTCATCACCAGCTAGCATGCTACATGCTTGCTTATTATCATCTTCCCCACCTACCTAGAATGGAAAGTCCGCAAGAAAAATGATTTTGTTCTGCTCATTGTTGTTTTCCCAGCACCTTGAACAGGTTCTGGCTTGTAAAAGGCAATCAATAAATCTTCACTGAGTCAATGAATTAATAAATAAATGAGGTAAATGTAAGTGGCATGGCTTTTCAATAATGCAATCTGGCAAATCTATCAAGAGCCTTGGTGTATCTACTTTATCGATCTCTCCAAACTACATGATCATAAAAATATATATATTCAATATTCTTAAGGAAGAAAAAAAAACTTAAGAAATCTAAATCAATGTCCAACCATAGAGGAAAGAACGTTTCCACCTCAGAGCCACTGACCTTACTGTATGCTGTTCTAAGCTTACCCTTGCTAAATCTTAATTTCTAGGTCACTTCCTTATTATTACGATCTCTTATTCTTTTCTTCATATTACAATGTAAGTTGCATATTATTTTTATTTATTTTTTTTTAAGATTTTATTTCTTTATTTGAGAGAGAGGCAGTGAGAGAGCATGAGCGAGGAGAAGGTCAGAGGGAGAAGCAGACTCCCCGTGGAGCTGGGAGCCTGATGCGGGACTCGATCCCCGGTCTCCGGGATCATGACCCGAGCCGAAGGCAGTCGTCCAACCAACTGAGCCACCCAGGCGTCCCTATTATTTTTATTTAAATCCATCTTTCCTACTAGCTCCATTAGACCAAATACCATGTCTGTTTTGCTCAAAATACATATTTTATCCCAGATCTGTGCTGAATAAATGAATGCCCTTTTTTTTTCCTTTTTTTTTTTTTTAAGCAGGCTCCATGAGAAGCATGGAGCCCAGCATAGGGCTTGAACTCACAACCCTGAGATCAAGACCTGAGATGAGATCAAGAGTTTGATGCTTAACCATCTGGCCACCCAAGAGCCCCAATAATGAACACCTTTTAAGTCCTCATAGTTCATGGCACCAAGTTGGTCTATGTTTAACACTGGGAGAAAAAAATAAAATCAAGAATGTAAGTAGGACACATTAAGATGACTACAATAAAAACTGAGATAACAGCTCATAGAATTCAAGGAATTGTAAAGAGTACAGAACAGTTTATTTTTTATATGAATCACACAAAGCTATTCGATTTTTAATCCACATACAATCTTGATTTTTTTTTTAAAGTTAAGGATTTTAAGCAAGAGAACCTATATTTATATGACCAAAAAGAGGCAATGAGATTTTAGGCATGATTTGGAAAAGGGCCTACTTATTCTGAACATCAACAAATAATCACGCTTTCTTATGTGACATCAGATGTGTTGAGAGAAGGGACCTGACATCTTGGGAAAGTGGGGAAGGCCGGTGTTTCCCTCCAGCCACCCCATATATAGAGTGGTGGGAATTGGGCAGTACAGCAACTACTTCTGGGCAGTTCTGATCCTAAGCGAACTCCACTTAACTGTATGTCGAGAAACCATTTAGGCCTTGTTCAAATTTGTGCAATTCATAAACAAACAATTTTTTTAAAGGTGTAACCAGGATCTGTTTACTTTCTTAATCTGAGACTCACAGGTTATATAAAATCAAGAGGAGGGAACGCTATTTCACAAACTTGAAGCAAAAAAATCGAGCTTTGGCTTGGACAGGGATTGACTTCCCACCCACTCACATGTATTCAAAAGCAAATATGATTTATGGTCTGCAAAGATTCCCTAAGAGCCAGGATTATTTCTGGGTTGACCAATATAAGCTTCCCACTGTCTAGCACATGGTAACACTTAAATGATTACTGAGTAACTGACGAGTGATAAACAAGTTTTGGAAGGGTTTAGTTAGTAATGGGTTACAGTCACAGTACTCTATAAAAGATGAAGAGTTGAAGGCACATCATAAGCTTGTATAATGAAAACTAAAACTGAACTGCCAAAGTACTCGCATGGCATATCCTTTGCTATCACATTTGGAGAATAATGAAGTACAGCTCTAAGATCAGAGGCTTTGAACCTGAAGTCAGATAGAACCGGGTTTGAATTCCAATTCCAACTCTTACAAGCGGTATGACGTTACCACCTGTGAAACGGGGTAATTTCTACCTCACAGTCTACGACAGATGAGATTCTGTGTCTGTAAAATGCTTTGAACATAGTAAGAGCACAATCAATGTAACAGAAGGAGCTCATTTTCCCAACCTCCTAATTCTTGAAACAGTCCTCATAGGACTATAATACTACAATAATAAACAACCAGCTACTGAATATTGCATGAAAAAAGATTATTTGAGTCTCTCAAAATGCAATCTGGGCATAAGAATTACATTAAAGAGGTAATTTAAATTACTCAGAAGACCTTTAAGTCACTCAGAGATAGACACAAGTTAACTTTAAAACTATTAAAAGTGATACCTCTAATTATAACCGGAACAAGTGGGTAGCCTGAGTACCACTAAAGGAATGTACTCAGTCCAGTCAACACCCCTAAACACACAGGCTCAACCTTCTTGTTAAAGCTCTAACTTCCCCTCCGCCTTCAAGTCTGTCAACAGTGTAATGGATCACAATATTATATCTATTAATAAGAAAAAGTTACGTTTACAAAATCTCTTCCCCTGATCACAACCTAGAAGTTTTTCTCTTGGTAGGGGGAAAAAAAAGAAAAAAAAACAAAAACAAAAACCACTGCCTAGGGGCGCCTGGGTGGCTCAGTGGGGTTAAAGCCTCTGCCTTCGGCTCAGGTCATAATCCCAGGGTCTTGGGATCGAGCCCCGAATTGGGCTCTCTGCTCAGAAGGGAGCCTGCTTCCTCCTCTCTCTCTGCCTGCTTCTCTGCCTACTTGTGATCTCTGTCTATCAAATAAATAAATAAAATCTTAAAAAAAAAAAACCACTGCCTAATTTAAAGTCCTCTGTCTATGCCTTCAGTGTGATACTTAAATTATAAACAGCATTTCAGGGCCATGAAAAATGTCAACTACACATCCCAAAAGGCAAAAGAAAGAGGACACTCATTTGACAACACACCAGCATGCTATCTCTGCAAAATAAAGCCAATCTGTAAAAAGAAGAAATATAAAACCCCTAATCCTAAATAACTAATAGTATCATACATAATTACATGATTAGATGAAAGACCAAAGTTCATCAGCAGTGACTTATCGAAGACTAAGTAATTTTTACTTAAATTATTAAAGAATTATGGGACGCCTGGGTGGCTCAGTTGGTTGGACGACTGCCTTCGGCTCAGGTCATGATCCCGGAGACCGGGGATCGAGTCCTGCATCAGGCTCCCGGCTCCACGGGGAGTCTGCTTCTCCCTCTGACCTTCTCCTCGCTCATGCTCTCTCACTGCCTCTCTCTCAAATAAATAAATAAAATCTTTAAAAAAAATTATTAAAGAATTATGAAGTCCAATGTGATCATTACTTAAAAATCTTCATGCCACTGAGGCCAAATTCTGTACTCAAGAACATCCTGAATTCCTTTAAATTTAACGTAATATACTATGTTTTTCCTATATACCTTTTAAGAAAGAATGATATTACCCAACAGAAGAGGTGGGAAAAACTCTAGCTGAAACACACACATACCTAAGGGGGTCCGAACAATTTGGTGAGTGATTTATTAAAGGTACAAATAGCGGGACGCCTGGGTGGCTCAGTTGGTTAAGCCTTCGGCTCAGGTCATGATCCCAGCGTCCTTGGATCGAGTCCCACATCGGGCTCCTTGCTCGGCAGGGAGCCTGCTTCTCCCTCTGCCTCTGCCTGCCACTCTGTCTGCCTGTGCTCACTCTCTCTCTCTCTGACAAATAAATAAATTTTTAAAAAAATTTTTTTAAAAAAGGTATAAATAGTCCTGAGCCTCCAACTGCAAAAAAACCACGGAACAGAAGTCCACTGCCCCCCCGCCCCCATCCACTGGAGAGATCTGATATTTCGGCCAGGCCAGAATGTAAGTACAAGCCAAAGTATGCAATCTGTACTACGGTTCACTCAGCTGTGATCCTACCAAGCCTCCGTCTCTTTTAGGACATTTTATTTTTGGTCATCCCAAAGAGGAACATGTAGGATTTAAGAGGCAAACTGGGACCAATATTAGGCAATTTTAAACACTTACCATAATTGAAATTTATCTTTCATAGATACAAAGACATAAAATAACCTTTGTTAAAATTCATGTACTACATCATTATGTCTGATTGCAGGAAAAAAGAGACACTCAAGCTTTTTCAATATAGGGAACAAATTATATAAATCAAGGAAAATCCAAATAATGGAATTATATGCAGCTTTTAAAATTCAGTGAAGAAGCTCTCTGAATACTGACATTATGAGTACAATACAGCAAGGCACAGACTAAGTTGTATAATGTGCTCCCATCTGTTAGAGAGGCAGAAACAAATTTATTTATGTTTTTATTTACATAAAACATAGCTATAATAAGGATACATAGCAAACAAGAAACCCAGGGTCCCTCAAGAGGAAATAGGAGACAAGGATGAGAGGGAGTTTTTGTTTGTTTTTTTAAGATTTTATTTATTTATTTGACAGAGAGAGCACAAGTAGGCAGAGAGGCATGCAGAGAGATGGGGGAAGCAGACTCCCTGCTGACCAGAGGCCCCAATGCAGGGCCTGATCCCAGGACCCTGGGATCATGAGCTGAGCCGAAGGCAAAGGCTTAACCCACTGAGCCACCCAGGCGCCCCAAGAGGGAGTTTTTTAACCTTTCATAACCTCAAGAATTTTGTACCACATGACTGTTTTAACTGATTCAAAACACTGATTTTTAATGACTGCTAATTTTAGAAAACAAAAGAAAAAGCCTTCTATAAGCTTGTTTACTCTTTTGGAAAAAGGGAGGGAAATAAAAATAATAATAATACCTACTCAACAGAGTTACTAGGATGAAAAAATGAGATCTTGCATGTAAGATGATTTCCACAATTCCTGGCCCGACGTCACAAATCATTTACAGCCCCTCTGTCCCCTCACGTGCCCCTTATTCTTTGTGCCCTGTTACATACACAGCAGTCTCTCAGCAACTGCTAATGAAGTAAATGGATGAGACCTTACAGAAAGTATGGCCAGGGTTCACATCAGCAAGCATGCTGCCCAGTATTATATCTTAGGAATTCAACCTTCTCCAGACTTACCGGAATGCTCCAGACCTGCATTCCATCACTGTAGCCGATCATAATCAGCAGAGGTGGCTCATTCCCAGTGCTGTGTATTTCATGAAATTCCAGATTTCTTGATGTATCTGCATGAGAAGTAAGCCACAAAGAAGCAAATCAAAAAGAAAACAGCTACACTTCTTTAATATTATTAGTCTAACAATTGTTTATATTGTTTTCCAATAAAAATTAAGTGTTTGGAAGACATCATTTGTAAGAAAGTGAACAGGAAGCTGAAATTATAAAACCAGTAGTTGGGGTTTTTTTTAACAGTACCTATAATCATCTGCACAAGTAAGATTTTTTTTTTTTTTAATTCTCACTAGAGGGGCACCAGGGTGGCTCAGTTGGTTGGACGTCTGCCTTTGGCTCAGGTTATGATCTCTAGGTCCTGGAATCCAGCCCTATGTCAGGCTCCGAGCTCAGTGGGGAGTCTGCTTCTCTCTCTCTGTCTCTCTCTCTCTCTCTCTCTCTCTCCCAAATGAATAAATAAAATCTTTTTAAAAGAAAAAAAAAAAAGAGTGACTCCTTAAAAAAAAAAATTCTCACTAGAGAACTTGGGAATATTAATACCAGGAACAAAACCAGAATCTACAAATGATAATGAAAAAAAATTAAATATAAATATGAAGTATAACCTACTAGATTTTCTATTATTTATATACTTAACAGTGGAAGACAAGTTATGTTCCTTCATATTTAAGAATTTAATTCTGATATACCTGAACACTGGGCATATGGTCCACTACAAGAGAATTATAGATACTTGTCTAATCACTTCCAATTCACATCAGTGAATATTAAGCATCTGTTATATAGTCAGTATTATGAAAGATAGCCTTCCTGAACAAAATTATTGCACCTCACAAAACACGAATTCAAGCATTCTAGTCTCAAATCATGACCTTATCCTCTAGCAAGTTTTCTCAACCACTTCTATTATCCATTCTCTGACTTCATTAGGCATTCTGGTCCACCAACAACCCTGCCTTCTTCTCCCTATTTTTCGGACCACCTTATGTTGACTCTCCTTCCATCTTATGGTCTTTGATCAATCATCTCAGTAACTTCTGCCAATAATCTACAATCTGATCTCTCTTTATGGGATCTCTGCATGGCACCCATCTTGCAAAATATCAATCCCAGACGAACCCAAGTACCTGCTATCTTCATACACTCTACGGCAATCAGTATGCTACAGGAATATCACACAATTAGACAGAATTTGGCACCACTAAAATAAATTTATCTCTACAAACCTCACTGGACCCTCAAAACAGCACAGCATATTTATTCTTTTTTCTGGAACTTCACCTATAATTTCTTCAATGACTTTCTTAAGCTTTCTCCAAGCCCTGACTCCACCCAGTCTCTCCTTATTCAGAAGATAATCTGTCACAGATGGCACAGAGAAACCAGAAATCTGTTGCTGAAGACCCAAGTGCATTGGTACCACTCTGTTCTCACTCCATCCCAGTAGTTGTCTTTCCTTCTCTCTAGAGTAAATTTCTGCATCTGTGCTTTGGATCCCATCCTCCTCAATCTTCTCAGGAGCCTTTTTCTAATCATTTCTTTCCTGTATCTTCAATACTTTCCATGCTACTAGATATTTTCAACGAGCACTTGAACATGCTGAAGTGTCTCCTACCTTTTAAAAAATTTCAAGTAAATCAGTAAGAAATTTAGATGTAAATAACAAAAGTAAAATTACATGAGTGGATAATGGATAAGGACACTTTCATCATCATGGTACAGGGAAAGACTTCTTTTTTTTTAAGATTTTATTTATTTATTTGACAGAGAGAGAGATTACAAGTAGCCAGAGAGAGAGGGGAAGCAGGCTCCCTGCAGAGCAGAGAGCCTGATGTGGGGCTCGATCCCAGGACCCTGAGATCATGACCTGAGCCAAAGGCAGAGGTTTAACCCACTGAGCCACCCAGGCACCCCCAGGGAAAGACTTCTTAATAGGACACCAAAAAACTCTTTGCATAAAAAATTGGCAAATTCTGCTACATTATCTCTTACATTAAAATGGAGAAGTCCTGCTAATCATCAGCCACCCTTACCAGAAAAGTGAAAAGGCAAGCCACAGCAGGGGAGAAGAGACTTAGAACAAGTATAACCCCACAAGGACTCATCTTGTACATGTAACAGTTAAAAATCAATATGAAAAAGATAAGTCACTAGAAAAACAGGCTGGAGACATGAAAAAATACTTCAAAAAGAAGACATTCAAATAAATCCACCATCAATAAGCATGAAAAGTGGCTCAATCTCATTTGTAATTAAGGAAGTGCTGACTAAAACCACAATGACAAAACCAAGTGTTGGCGGGATTTGGAATAAAGTACTGCTTATTTACTGCTAAGGAATGTAAATCAGTACAACCAGTTGGGAAAACAGTTTGGCAACATATGCCCACACTGAAGATACAATGCCCTCTGACCAAGTAGCTCTAATCTAGGTATTTACTCATTAGAAAAAAGAGCGTATATACGCCAAGAGACAAGCACAAGAATAGTCATAGCAGCATTATTTGTGGGGTTTTTTTAAGATTTTATTTTTTTAAGTATTCCCTACACCCAACATGGGGCTCAAACTCAGAACCCCAAGATCAAGAGTCACCAGCCAGGCTCAATTAGCAGCGTTACTTGGTAAGAGCCAAAAGTTGGAATCAATCCAAATGTCCATCAAAAGGAAAGTGGACAAGCACAGCAGTATACTGAAACAATGAAACACTATTCAAAAAGAATGAGCCACTGTCATACATAACAGGCATGAACCTCACAGACAAAATGAGCAAGAGAAGCCAGACACAAGAAAACTAGATAGCAAATAATTCTATTGATATGAAATGCAAAACCATGAAGCAATTAGGTAACAATATTCTATCTCTTACCCTAGGTGATGGTTACATAGGTGCTGGATTTGTAAAACTTCATTCACTGATCTATCCTTTTGTATTATTTACCATGATACATTTGCACAATAAATAAGGCTTTAAAAAAATCATGAATTGAAACAATAAATCCCTCTCCCTTTATTTGACTTCATTACTGTCCTCTCCTTCTAGAAGATGAACTCCTTGATTAAGTTGTAATTATCATCTATACTTCACCTCTCATTCACCCCAAATCCATTTCAAAATGGTTTCTTCCCCCAACACTCCTCCCAAGTTACTTCTGCTGTGGTCACCAGTGATCTCCAAGTTGTTGAATGCAGTGTGTTTTTTAAGCCCATCCTGTTAGACTATTTAGCAGCTATAACCAACACTCACCATCTTCTCCTTAAAATATTTTCCTTTGGTTTTCCAGGTATAACCTTCTCCTGGTTTTCCTCCTATCACTCTAGTCATCCTATGACCACTCCTTCCCCTGGCTCATTCTTTTCCACCTACTCTTTAAATACTGGAGTTGTTCAAAGCTAACTAACTCCTAAGCACTGTTCATGCAGTATAACCTCCAAAGTGGTTTCATTCCATCCACTGCTTCTCTTAGTATCTGCTAGTGACTTCCTCAACATAGGTTTTTGAATGTCTCAGAAGATCAAATTCCACTCAAAAATCATGATTTCTGGGGCACCTGGGTGGCTCAGTGGGTTGGGCCTCTGCCTTCAGCTCAGGTCATGATCTCAGGGTCCCGAATCAGGGTCTCTGCTCCGCAGGGAGCCTGCTTCCTCCTCCCTCTCTCTCTCTGCCTGCCTCTCTGCCTACTTGTGATCTCTGTCAAATAAATAAATAAAATCTTTTTTTTTTAAATCATGATTTCCTCCACAAACCTGATCTTCCTCCAGGGTTCCCTATTTTGGTAAATAGCATGACTATCCAGCCAGTTGGCAAAGTCGGGAATCACCTTCTTCCTTTCCTCTAACAATAAATCTATCAGCAATCTATCACCTGTGTCTTCCTAAACAGCTCTCTGCTTACACAACCGCTACCCTGTCCATTAAAACGTAAACTCCAAAAGCATAAAACGGCTTCCTACATCCATTGTTACCCACAACCTCCATACAAAATATATTTTTTTACAAAAATATAAACAATGACATATCTCCTCACCTCCATCCTCTATATTAGTGACTTCCTGTTGCCCAAATATAAAGATCAAAATGCTCAACATAGCTTATAATCAATAATTTTTAATACTGATTTTCATTTAACAGGAATTCACTGGTACAAAGTTAATAGCACATGATTCTATCTCCAGTAAAATTCAGAATTATAAACTTATTTTCCAAAGGCGTAATTCTCTTTATACCTAACATTTACATGGTCTTTTATAGTTTTCAATGTGCTGTGATATATAGATCAGCTAATCTGACAACAATCCTGTTTTATATGCAGAGCAGGAGCCAATTTCATTTTATCATTGACGAGAACAAGTTAGGTATAATGTACTCAAAGCTGAAAAGAAATCTCAGGATTCTTGACACTCAATCCAGTCATCTTTCTACTATAGCTACCATCTTGATCACAGGTTGTTACTTTTAGAAGGGCTCAAATGCCACATACAAAACCCTGAGGTCATTATATGAACAAAATCTCCTTCCTCTTATTTTAGATTCTGCCCAGTAATTTGTACTATTTTTCATTCTCTAGATGGTGGTACAGTAGACTTTATCACTCTGGAATGGAACTCCTAATTCTGTAAAAATTGAGGTTATTCTTCAAAACTGTTACAGCTTCAAGTAATCCTTATTCTTTGACTTTTCTTTATATCCTCTATTATACCATCACTGGTTATTCTAACCATAACTGTTCTTTATCTTTTTTACTGGTTTCTTTATCCTTATTTGCCCCCAAAATATGGACTTTACAGTCTTTCCTATAGAGACATGTAGCATTCTTCTGTGGTTTTAGTCAACTACAACATTCTCCTTTCATTCACCCATCCTCCGAAACCTTGACCACTCAGTATACACTCCCTCCTAAGAAAAATGTTTACAACTGGGGAACGGAGGCCCACTGGGTGTTCTGCTCATCTAAAAAATCAAGGTATAAAGTGAAATTAGATCTTTCTCCCAAACCACCTGCTTCTGTATCCCATGTGTGTATTAATAGCAGCAGTGTACTGCCAATACTCAGTCTAAAAACTGGGAAGTCATTTTTAGTAGATGCTAATAGATAAATGAGGATTAAGGCAGGAAAGAACATCTCAACCAGAAGGCCCCCTGTATAAAGATCCTGAGGCATGAAAAGTTCTGTGCCATTAATAACCTGAAAGCCAAGCAGGGCTGAAGCATAGCTATTGAGGTAACATAGTTAGATGGGAAAAGGAGTAAGAAACTGAATAATTTGTGAGACATATAAGTGAAATGTCTAGGGGGTAGTGACATTTGGAGCACTCCAGAGCTGCTTGCAGCAGCTATTGCCTTTGTATGCCCCACACACTTCTTACTCTATGCCACCCCCTTTTCTGGTAACTGATATTACTCCCCACTGAGCACAGGAACAGGCACATAACCAGCTGAGCCAATTCTAGTATTACATCCTTGGCCACTGGGACTATTCCAGTAACTGAAAGGTAATCTTTCTGGACACCCAATGAGTACGTTTTCCTCTCTGATCATATAGTACAATCATAAAGGTATAATCAGGGAGCTTTAACCAATCATGGCTCCAACCTCATTAGAGAAATCAAAGAAGAGAAGCAAGCATTCAGAAAGAAGTAGTGACAAGAAGTGAATGACTAGAAGTTTCAGGCCACTGTCCTCTCCAGCTACATGATGTGAGCGGTTAAAAAAAAAAAAAAAAATCCCTTGGGACACCTGGATGGCTTAGTGGGTTAAAGCCTCTGCCTTCAGCTCAGGTCATGATCTCAGAGTCCTGGGATCGAGTCCCGCATCAGGCTCTCTGCTCAGTGGGGAGCCTGCTCTCTCTGTCTCTCTGCCTACTTGTGATCTCTATCAAATAAATAATTAAAATCTTTAAAAAAAACAAAAAACAATTCCCAGGGCGCCTGGGTGGCTCAGTGGGTTAAGGCCTCTGCCTTCAGCTCGGGTCATGGTCTTAGGGTCCTGGGATGGAGCCCCGCTTCGGACTCTCTGCCCAGCAGGGAGCCTGCTTCCTTTCCTCTCTCTCTGCCTGCCTCTCTGCCTACTTGTGATCTCTGTCAAATGAATAAATGGAATCTTTAAAAAAAAAAATTCCCATATGGAAACAGTATGGAATTTCCTCAAAAATAAATTAAAGACAGAATTAACACATGAGGGGTGCCTGGGTGGCTCAGTGGGCTAAAGCCTCTGCCTTCGGCTCAGGTCATGATCCCAGGATTCTGGGATCCAGCCCTGCATCAGGCTCTCTGCTCAGCAGGGAGCTTGCTTCCTCCTCTCTCTCTGCCTGCCTCTCTGCCTACTTGTGATCTCTGTCTGTCAAATAAATACATAAAATCTTAAAAAAAAAAAAAAAAAAAAAAAAGAATTAACACATGAGACAACAATTCCACTTATGGATATATTCTCGGAAAAAATCAAAACAGAAACTCAAAGAGATATTTATATATATATATTTATATATTTATATCAAATAAATAAATAAAATCTTTTTTAAAATTTTTTTAAAAAATACAAACAATTATAAGAGGATATTATGAAAAAGTATATGCCAAAAACTGGGCAATGTGGAAGAAATTGATAAATCCCTAGAAACATATAAACTACCAAAACTGAAATAGGAAGAAATAGAAAATTTGAATACAGCCATAACCAGCAAAGAAATTGAAATAACCAAAAATTTCCCAATAAACAAAAGTCCAGGGCCAGGTGGCTTCCCACGGGAATTCTACCAAACATTTAAAGTGTTACTACCAATTCTTTTCAAACTACTCCAAAAAATAGAAATGGAAGGAAAACTTCCAAACTCTTTCTACAAGGCCAGCATTAACCTTGATCCCAAAACCAGACAAAGACCTCACCAAAAAGAAGAACTACCAATATCCCTGATGGACATGGATGCCAAAATTCTCACCAAAGTACTAGCCAATAGGATCCAACAGTACATCAAAAGAATTATTTACCACAATCAAGTGGGATTTATTCCTGGGCTGCAAGGACAGTTCAATATTTGCAAATCAACCAATGTGATACACCACATTTATAAAAGAAAGGATAAGAACCATATGATCCTCTCAAGAGATGCAGAAAAAGCATCTGACAAAATGAAGCATCCATCCTTGATAAAATCCATTCACAACAAAGCAGGGATAGATAGAACATACCTCAACATCACAGAGGTGATATACAAGAGACCCAGAGTTAATATCATCCTCAATGGGGAAACACTGAGAGCTTTTCCTCTCTAGTCAGGAATAAGACAGGGATGTTCACTCCCACTGCTGTTATTTATCATAATACTGGAACTCCTAGCCTCAGCAATCAGACAACAAAAAGAATTAAAAGACATCCAAAGCAGCAAGGAAAAAGTCAAACTTTCACTATTCACAGATGACATGATACCTTACATAGAAAACCCAAAAGACTCCACCAAAAAATTGCTGGAACTAATACACAAATTCAGCAAAGTCACAGGCTACAAAATCAATATACAGAAATCTGTTGCATTTCTTTTTTTTTTTTTTTTAGATTTTATTCACTTATTTGAGAGAGAGAGGGAGAGAGAATGAGCAGCGTGGAGGGGCAGAAGGAGAGAAAAAGGAAGAAGCAGACTCCCTGCTGAACAGGAAGCCCAACTCGGAACTCGATCCCAGGACTCTGGGATCATGACCTGAGCTGAAAGCAGAGGCTTAACCAACTGAGTCACGGAGGTGCCCCGTCACATTTCTATACACCAATAATGAAGCAGCAGAAAGAGAAATTATGGAATCAGTCCTATTTACAACTGCACCTAGGAATAAACCTAACCAAAGAGGTAAAAGATCTGTACTCTGAAAACTACAAAACAATTACAAAAGAAACTAAAGATGAAGAAAATGGAAAGACATTCACGCTCACAGATTAGAAGGACAAATATTGTTAAAAGTCTATTCTACCCAAAGCAATCTACACATTTAAGGCAATCTCTATCATAATACCAACAGCATTTTTCAGAGAGCTAGAACAATCCTAAAATTGGCATGGAACCATAGAAGACCCCAAATAGCCAAAGCAATCTTGAAAAATGCTCAACATCACTTGGTATCATGGAAATACAAATAAAAACTACAATGAGATACCACCTCACACCGGTCAGAATGGCTAAAATTAACACAGGAAACAACAGATGTTGGTGAGGATGTGGAGAAAGGGGAACCCTCCTGCACTGTTGGTAGGAATGAAAGCTGGTGCAGCAACTCAGGAAAACAGTATGAAGTTTCCTCAAAAAGTTAAAATAGAACTACTCCACAACCCAGCAAAAGCACTAGGTATTTACCCAAAAAATACAAAAATACTGATTTGAAAGGGCATTTGCACCATGATGTTTATAGCAGCAGTATCAATAGCCAAATTATGGAAAGAGCTCAAATGTCCATCAACTGATGAATGGATAAAGATGATGTGGTGTGTACACACACACACACACACACACACACACAGAGGAATATTACCCAAGCATCAGAAATAAAATCTTGCCATTTGCAACAATGTGGATGGAGCTAGAGTGTATTACACCAAGTGAATTAAATCAGTCAGAGAAAGGGGAGCCTGGGTGGCTCAGTGGGTTAAAGCCTCTGCCTTTGGCTCAGGTCATGATCTCAATGGGATCGAACCCCGAATGAGGCTCTCTGCTCAGCGGGGAGCCTGCTTCCCCCTCTCTCTCTGCCTGCATCTCTGCCTACCTGTGATCTCTCTCTGTGTGTCAAATAAATAAATAAAATTTAAAAAAAAAAAACTTGATAAAAAAGAGGGAAAAGGAAAAATACATGAGTAAACAAGGCAGTTTAACGATCATAAAAAGAAAAAAAATTAAAACTATAAGCTTACAAAGAGAAACACATTAGGAAAAGTTTAAATATCATAAATGATCACCCATACAAATGAATATTTGTATTTATTAAATAAATATTTATTAATGTTTATATTAATATTTATTTAATATTTATTTAATATTATTTATTAAATTATTTATTATTTACTATTTATTGAAAAAATGTTTATTAAATACTTGTTTTATTGATATTTATTTAATAATATTTATTTAATATTTATTGATCTTTATTAAATAAATATTTATTAAATAAATGAATGAATATTTATTTCCCACAAAGAGGGCCCAACAAGTTGCCATTATTTGAGTGAGCCACTAATAAAGAATCCAAAATTCAAAAGAAGCCAGTTTTCAGAAGTGCAACTTAGTCTCTCTCTCCCAGACAGTAACTTTAAAAATCTATATATATACAGCATTACATTTTTAAACTGTTGGAGGAGATGAAGACTCAAGAGTATGTTATCAGCCAAAATCCAGTTAGCAAATGAAAACAACTCGGTGTGTTCATAATTAATGAAGACAAATGGTTACACAGATAATGGAATAGCTGAGAGACCAAAAAAGGAACCATGAGGCTACCTATTTCATTAGCAGCAGCAGGAAGCCATGACCACGCTTAGGCTAGGGAGACACAGGAGTGCAGGGTGCTGGGTTACCTGGCAGAAGCTAGAACACCAGGGGAGCTACCTAGAAGAAGCCAGAACCACAAAGGAAATAATACAGCCACTAACAGAGAGAGGAGAGTTATGAGTACTCTTCCCTTTCTTCCATCCTCTCATTCAATTTCTCACCAGTGCCTCCCAAACTCAGCAGAAGAAAACAGACTAGGTACCATGGGAAACTGACAAGGGGCAGCCACCTTACAAAACGGAGCATGAAGAGGCCATGAAATGGAATGTAGGAACGTATTTGGGGGAAAAAAATCCAGACATAAATTCTGTTCAGGAAAAATTAATTCTAAAGACTAAGACAATCAATAGTAATGATAATTATGTAGGTATATCCTATAACATCTGATCAAATTTGAATTAATATCTTCTTTTCTAAGAAATCTTTATGTCCTAAAGTGTAAGGCTGGCCACTATATGTAACTGTTACTTTCAGACTTACACAATATCAGTTCTAATGAACTTTCTATAGTGTGATTATGTTACTTTTTAAATTAAAAATGAATTTATTTTGAAAACTAAAAAGTTACTGTAAGAGAAAGTAATCTGACTAAAGTTAAGAGTTCTCATTTTGGAATGAGGTCAACCTCAAACAAACATTTAATTTATATGTCCCAAAAAAAGTAAAACCATACCATTTAAATCTGCATTTTCAAATCTGACCCAGACTATTTTCTCCTTTTCTTCTGTTAGAGGTGTTCCACTATAAGCCTGCAGAGTAAACAGAAATGTCTGAATAAAAATTTTTTACATCTCTAATATTACTGATGTTCAAGACAAAAAGCAACTTAAATAAAACCAACCTTATCCCTCTCCAATTCCACCAATCCAACATCTTGGGAACCAACACATTTTGTAACATTTTTACTACTAAAGAAAGTTATCCAGGAGTCTGATAATCTTGGTTAAAGGAATTTAACTTATTAAGGAATTGCAGAAACCTAAAATACAATGATCACAGCCTACTAAGAAGCATCACTATAATGCAAAGGAACTCAAAAAGTAAATTATCCCCTACATTAGCCAACAAATAAGAAGGCTTAAGAAATAAAACTACCACATGTATCTATTTAGCCCCAGGTGTTTATGATCAGGTAATTACACACTACCTAGAATTTTCAAAAGTATTTCTTCCAGCTTGCCTTCAGTTCTAGGTGGAAGACAAAGGCCAGAGTTGGGGGTGAAAAAAAAAGGTACAGTATTACTTTTTCAGTCTTTTGCCTGGCTTCTAGACTCAACCTTATTACCCAGTTTCTGCAGGCCTGCAGGGTTCACAAAGATAAGCATAAACTGCCACGAAATCATAGGAAAAAAGTGTCAATGTTATCCATCAGTATTCAAACGGAGTCATTTCTTCATAAAGCAAATGTTTCTATTTAAAAGTTTTAAAGATTGTATATAAGCATTTAGAATGTCAAAATAGGGGCACCTGGGTGGCTCAGTGGGTTAAGCCTCTGTTTTAGGCTCAGGTCATAATCCCAACATCCTGGGATCTCAGCAGGGAGCCTGCTTCCCCCTCTCTCTCTGCCTGCCTCTCTGCCTACTTGTGATCTCTGTCTCTCAAATAAATAAATAAAATCTTAAAAAAAAATAGAATGTCAAAATAGACCTGCAATATTTTCAATTATAAAGTTGTACTCAGTTCACAAAACATCCTGAGATCCCAACATCCTGGGATCTCAGCAGGGAGCCTGCTTCCCCCTCTCTTCTCTGCCTGCCTCTCTGCCTACTTGTGATCTCTGTCTCTCAAATAAATAAATAAAATCTTAAAAAAAATAGAATGTCAAAATAGACCTGCAATATTTTCAATTATAAAGTTGTACTCAGTTCACAAAACAATGGTTTAACATAAGCTATACCAAAAGCATATAAAAACTACCATCCCACATATAATTTCTATTATACATAACCTGCTTTAAATTTCCATGCCAATTTACAGCCCCTGTATTGTATCGTATAATCTATTAACTTGTATGCTAACTGAAACTCATCTACAATGAAAATACTACTAAAAGACAGAATTACTTTAATAGATTTACTATACAACAGAAATTATCTTATAAATCCTTACAATTTTATTGTCTTTTTTAAAAAAAGGTGAGATGTGTATAGGGCAGTCAATTCCTTTGGAGAAGAGGAAAGCCTACCCTAGAACCAACTAATTCATCAACTTTATCTTCGGCCACCTCATCCTCATTTCCTTCCTCTTCTTTGGGCTTGGTCTTTTCAACCTTGAAAATATTTTTTAAAATAAACTTTAGGAGGACGCCTGGGCAGCGCAGTCCATTAAGGGTCTGCCTTTGGCTCCGGTCATGATCTCAGGGTCCTGGCTCCCTGCTAGATGGGGAGTCTGCTTCTCCCTTTCCCTCTCTCCCTCCCCTCTGCTTGTGCACACACTCTCTCTCTCCCATTGGCTCTCTCTCAAATAAAATCTTTTTTAAAAATAAACTTTAGGGACACATGGGTGGCTCAGTCAGTTAAGCTTCTGCCTTAGGTTCAGGTCATAATCTCAATCCAGGGTCCTGGGATTGAGCCCTGCATCAGGCTCCCTGCTCAGCGAGAAATATGCTTTTCCCTCTCCCTCTGCCTCTTCCCTCCATCCATGCCCCCAACCCCCACCCCTGCTTGTGTGACCATTCTCACTCAAGTGCGCTCTCGCTCTCAAATAAATAAAATCTTTAAAAAATAAATAAAAAATAAGCTTTATATTTTCGAATAATTTTAGATTATTAAATATAGTACAGAGTTCTCAGATACCCCTCAGCCAGTTTCCCCTAATGTTAACTATCTAACCAAACCCGACCTTGCCATGGTACATTTGTCAAAACCATGTCACTGATATTGATGTATTACTATTAATTAAGCCTCAGACTTTATTTGGATTTCATCATTTTTTCCACTAATGTCCTTTCTCTGTTCCAGCATCCAATCTTGAATAGCACAGTGCATTTAAGACTTTTTTTCCCCCACACCATGCTCTCCTTTAATCTGGTAAAGCAGTAACATTTTTCAAAATTTTCTTCAGTATAGCAGATTATAAGGCTGCTTATCACCTGCAGCATTAGTCAACATTCTCCTAATTCCTTTGCAACATTTGCAGGATGCTCTCCTTTGATTTCTGAGTGATATGCTGAAAAAAACAAAGTTGAATGAGGTCTTTCACTACACTAGGATTCTTGAAGTTCTTTTTTTTCCCTTTCGGGGGAAAACAAGACTTTCAAAACAAGCCTTGTATGCTTTTACCATGTCTTCAAGTTTTCTTCTTTCCTTAGTGTTCTCTACTAAGCCTTCTTGAGAAGATTCTGTGAAGCTGACTGAGGCAGGTGAATACTGCTTCGTGTGTGCCTTCCTGAAGGTTCCCATGGAGAAGGCACATGTGGGTATTTTATTCTCAGTGAGGCACATACCCACCCAGTGCCCATCCAGCTTTCACTTGGTATCTTAACAGAGGTCAGTGTACTACTACCCTGAAGGTTTCCACCACATTCCAGCCCCAATCATTAGCCTTCCTTCTGCAACCAACATCCAACTACTTTAGCCCTCTTAGATTCAAAACTTCCACCCCACTATTGACAGGATTTATTTATTTATTTGTCCTTTTATTCCTTAACAGGTTTCTAACACATACACACTTTCATAAGCATAAAGTTATTGCTGAACTTTATTTTTTTACATTGAACTTTAAAAGACACAATCGTTGTAGATATGCTATATTTACATGTTGTTTTTATATATTTCATTTTTTTTCACTGTACAGAAAATAACACCGATTGTATCAAGAAGCATAATTTCTAGTTATAGCAAATCATTCTATAGGGATCACATACCATAATTTGCTTGACTTCTATTGACATCTGGGCTGGCTACAATTTTTTATACTGAAAATGCAGACTTTTGACACACATACACTGAAAAGTTCTGAGCTTTACCTTTCTTCCTTGCTGAATTATTATTTAATAGATTTTCAGAAGTAAAATTATTAGATCAAAGAGCACAGCTAAGAGCATCTACAGCCATCAATAACACCTGTTAAATACAATGGGCATTCACTCTATCTATAATAGCCGAAGAACCAGGCACCAGTCTAACAACACATTTTTCTCCCTTTTCTGGGTATTTGGGAACTCAGAAGACAATTTCTAGGCTCCAGAATTTTGAAGATTTCCAGAAAAGGTGTTGGAACACAACATCAGCAAAAAATATAATTTTCCAAATAGCTGACTACAAAGTACCACTGGGAGATTCTGGATTAAAGGTTGGGAAAAAAAAAAAAAAAAAAGAGGCCATAGGTCACCAAATCTGGCCCACCACCTATGTATATAAATAGAGTTTTATTTCATTTTTAAAGATTTTATTTTATTTGACACAGAGAGACAGCAAGAGAGGGAACACAAGCAGGGAGAGTGGGAGAGGGAGAAGCAGGCTCCCCACTAAGCAGGGAGCCCGATGCGGGGCTCAATCCCAGGACCCCAAGATCATGACCTGAGCCGAAGGCAGACACTTAGCCCACTGAGCCACCTAGACATCCCAAATAAAGTTTTATTTTAATAGAGCCATGCCTTTTCCTTTACATAAAAAGCAGTGTCGAGTAGTTGCAACATGTATTATATGAACTGCAAAGCTTATCTGGCCCTTCACAGAAAGTTTGCTAACTGCTGCACAAGACCATGAAGCCTTACAGAAAGGAACCAGGTATCCCTTCCAACTTAACACAGTGCCCAACCCATACTGGATGCTCAAGTAAATGTCTGCTGCCTGAATTTTTGCTTTATTTCCAGGGTAAAGAGAATAATGACCTGCATAACATACATTTCTTGAAGGAATATTCTAATTCCTAGATCTAGGACTACAACTTCACTTCCATAGTTGCTACTCTGATTCAAGTCTTCATAAGCAATTACAGAGATTATCTCCTTCCTAATGTCTAATGCTCAAAAAACTAATCTTTTTCTAAATTAATCCTCTACCTTCCAGCATTTTTACCCTATCAATTTTAACCACTCCCTACTTCCCATCTATTAGTCAATCTGGTATTCTTGTTTCTCCAGCAAACTCTCTAGCTATTCCCTCAAAGCTTCTGACCACAGCCTCTCTCCTCCCGCCAATAAAAACTGCTTGCCATGCAGGGTTTCCACTAACACAAAAGGTGCCTTTATAAAAATGTGATAAAAGGCACTCTAGGAGTAGGCAAATTACAAAAATTTTTAAATGCCCTTTCCTTGGAACCAGCCTCATGCCAGGGCTCAGGGCTTAAGATAAAGAGCAGACTGGAGACACCAGTTTGGATTTCAGCCCCAGGTTACTCTCTAGAACTGCCATTCCGAGCAGAGTCCAAGATGCTCTTGGACAGCAACTCTGTTGCCTGCCATACCCAGCTAACCAGTTTCTTCCAACATCCAATACCTAACCTTTCCATTCATTTCAACTATTTCCAATGTCCTTTAGAATTTGACTCTTTCGGGGCACCTGGATGGCTCAGTGGGTTAAGTCTCTGCCTTCAGCTTAGGTCATGGTCTCAGGGTCCTGGGATGGAGCCCCGCATCGGGCTCTCTGCTCAGTGGGGAGTCTGCTTCCTCCTCTCTGTCTGCCTGCCTCTCTGCCCACTTGTGATCTCTCTCTGTCAAATAAATAAATAAATTCTTTTTTAAAAAAGAGAATTTGACTCTTTCACTCTTTCTTTGCTACGCATTCTCTTAGCAAGTACATATCAGGTCTATACTATCATGTATAACACTTACTGAAATGCTGCTGTAAGCTCTGCTTGTTTCAGCAATTGGACTTCTTTTAGTAACCAAGTTCCTCAAAATAGGAAAGCATTTATTATCCTTTACATGCCCAAGGACCTTGTCATTGTGACCCATTTTCATTAAAGTTATCTGAACATCATAAAGGAGTTTCAACATTCCCTGATACTTTCCCTTATTTGATCAATGCAACTTACATAATATAACTGAAATCTGGATTTTAGACTGTTCTAGATTGCTGTCATAAGACTGGGACACTGGATCTACAAATTCCTTTTTTCAACCGCGTGGTTACAAACAGCCTGGCAGTCAGGAAACACTGACATCACCATAAGTAGAAAATACCTTTCCTTTCAGTAGTCCCACAGAACAGAGCTTCCCACGGCCACTGTTTCACAAGAATCCCCAGAGGTTCTCACTACATACACACACAAGTTACTGGATGCCACCTCAATTCCACTGAGTCAAACTCTCGGGGATGGGGCCTGGAAATGATTATTTTTAACACATGTGCCAAGTGATACTCATGTTAAATTTGGGCAACAGAGCACTAGGTATGACCCCAGGAGGGTTGCTTTCATTCTTTATTCTTACATTTATATAGAGACAACTTCTGTTGTAAGTTAGAGTAACAGGGCATACCCCACTTGGCATAAAGATACTGCTCACCATGAAAGACATGTAGATTTGTGCTCAGTATAGTATTTAGCCAATATAATATCTAGTTAATGAAATGCAAAGTATAGACTTTGCTTTGATCATTTCAGACAGGCAACATTTAACTAGGGCAAGAGGAAGATTCTGGAAATAGAAGCAACTAGAGAATCCCAAGTCCCAGCTCTCAACTAACATCTCACCTTGATTCCTCTTAGGAGAGCAAGTCTTGAGGAATAATAATTGTGCCACAAACAGTGCAAAACTAAGGCACTTGTAATACAAACATGTATAGTTCTACCCTACCAATGCTCAGCATGTTAAAACATTAAAAGTCTTTCTGAAGTTCATGATACCAATGTCAAGCTTAGGAAAGAGAACATTTCAGAATCTCCCTGGCCAATGGTAAACCTACTATATTTCTTACTTACTTACCTGTGGCACAACGTCCTGTAGAAAAGTCACAACACTTTCCATGTAGGACTGCTCCCTGAAAAAAAGTGAAATGGATAAAATTGATCCTGACATCTTAAAACAAAACATGGAAAAGCTCTTTCTCTAAGCCTTAAGAAAGTTACTCACAATATTAAAAAAGAGAAAAGACTAACTCTTATCAACCAATAATTTTGCTATCTTGCTTTCTAGTTTCTTTGTATAATGTTATTAAGAAATGCAAATGAGATATTAATCTTTTTAAACATCATCTCTTCTTAAAAGTCATGCTCTCTTAATTTGACATACAGATTCTAGCTTGTATTTGAAGGAGTGATGACACAAGGCTAAGGCAGAATCTTCCTCTTGAGTCAAAGCAAAAGAATTCCCCAGTCAGAGCAAGAAGAACTGTGGCTGATGACTCAGTACTTAGTGACCTTCTCTTTAAATTGGTTATGCACCTAGTCCCTTACCTGTATATAGCAAAATCAATCTGCATTTTGCTGCAGGTGCAGGGCAGGTATTAGGAGATACTAAGAAGTCCTCACAGAATTTTTGCCATAGACAAGACATGAGAAAATATTAAAACTCATAAAAGTGAAGAAAAATGATACTGTTAAGGTCACTGAGAGATTTTAAATGGAAGTATATGGATGTCAGCAAGTGGGAAAAAAATTCTTCAAAATACCAAATCAAATTCCTTTCATTTCATGTGAAAAATTACATTTGAAGAAACTCCTATGAATTATCCTAAATCCGATAAAAAATAGCTACAAAAACTGATTAGGCCGAATAAAAACAAAAAACACGCACACAACAATTTGATTAGGTCTGCCTCTCCCCGCTCATATTTTTGCCACTCTCCTCACTCTGCTTCTGTCATCTGCAACTTCCATTCCTAGAATACACCAAGCTCTTTCAGTCAAGACCTTTACGCCAGCCTTCTTTCTGCCTAGATTCCTTTCCATGCTTTTCCATCCCTTTCATTTCTCCAGCTTAAGCATTACCTCCTCAGAAAGGACTTTCCTGACAGCCTGAAGTCAGACTCCCCACTGTCATTCTCTATCATAGCACACCAAGTACTGATCAGAGTCTGTAATCACTTTTCTTATATATTGTTTCCCCCACTAGAATGTAAACTCTCTTACAGAAAGGACTCCAACTCTCATGTTTACCTTCTACCTCCAGAATCTACAAGCCAGTACTTCAGGCATGGAGTAGATGCTCGAGCATTATTTGTTAAAAGAATACAAATATATAAAAGATTGTTTTAAAACACTAAAATTATGTATTGAATAACAAAAAGCAATATAAGTTGGATACCATATGGTGAGGCAACATAGACTACTGCCCAAATGCATAAACTCTAGGGACAAACTGCCTGGGTTTGATCCAGGTTCCCCTTCTTGGCTTTTCCTGAAGATAACTGTTTAATTTCTCCCTGCTTTGGTTTCTTAAACTGAAAGAGTTTAAGACTGGAAAGACTGAAAGAGTACCTAACTCATAGCTAGTAAAATGTTTAACTTGTTGCCATGGTCCACAGTTAGCAAAGATGTATGGCCCAGGGAAATGCAGGAGGAAAAAAAAAACAGAAGTATTATAGTAAAATACTATACTATACATATACCTTTCTTAGTCTGAGAGGGCAATCTTTATGTAACATGCCAAACTGCCCAAGGGAATAATATAAAATGCTACAATCCCCTTATGAACATTTTAAAAGATAGAAAACAAGTTACGTAGATACTGAAGAATCCTTACGTAGATACTGAAGGATCTTCACTGTCCACCCTAACCCACTTTATATAGGTCAACTTCCCTATATTTCATTTATGAAAAGAGCTTGCCCTACCTACATCTGCTTACCTTATTCCCTTTGTCTAAAATGTTCCTTTGATTCTAATTGCCCAAACTCTACTCAGCCTTTAAAGCACGTTATGTTAGCTTCTTAATAAAACTCTTTAGGATCTAAAATATCCCCACTAAATACTCCCACTAAAATATTTCCTCCCAATTCTCATGGTTTGCTGATACCTTTTTTATTGATTACAGTGATTTCAAGTATACATCTCTTAAAACCACATTAGATCATATGCTCCTAGAAAATATAAGCAGGCTTTGGCAAAAAATGCTTAAAATATAGAATGTTCTTTATGACACTGACTTTGAAACCTTCTGACTAAGACCTAGATAAGAGATACATTTTACATCAGCATCTGGTCAACATGCGTTCATATAATAGTGTGTGTCACAAAAGAATACTCCCAACTATATTTTCTATAATATGCCATTTCATTTTTTAAATAATGGTCCTGATCCACTGAATTGATCTAATTAATGAGCCATGAATTTTTGAAACTGGAGTTTAAAAAAACATTACTCCTTTGGATTTAGCATAGTGCTTTTGATGTACCCTATAAATGTGAATAACATTAACTTGATCCTTCAATTACTCCTTTTATTTGGTCTTGGCAATATTTATCATCCTGTAAAGGTAAAATTAAATATATTTTATAAAGGTAGTCCATGTTCAAAAAGGAAACCTGAATATTAGTTACTATTCTGAGCAAAGTTTCTTTAGCTTTTAGGCTTATCTGAAATTTGCTTACGTGACAGCCTGGGGGCGAACCACAACTCCACCAGTACAACGACTGGGTCTTCGGGGAGAATCTGTAGCCATAGCTTCATTCGCTAAACCTGTTTCCAGCGCAAAAAGACGGGGGGGAAAAATTGAGTATTATTGTTGTGGGTAGGAGTGAGGGTAGAGATCCCTTATGGAAAATGCCTAAAATGTAGGAAACTTTCCCAGCAAGCCCCATTACATGAGAAAGGGGGGATATTAGGAGAGGAAGTAGATAAAGAAGTTTTCTAATTATCATGATTTTTTTTTTATTTGGACTAAGCCTTAGAACCACAGAAGAAGTTAAGACTATTTCTTTCTGGACCTTCTGATCCTCTGTTAACATAAGCTAGAAATGTAAGGGATGGAGAGTCTAGCACAAGATCTGTTGATAAAAACAAATGTGCTATCTCTGTGAGCCAAAATTAGAGAATGTACTAAAATCCTGAAATAGTGAAAATACACATGGCACAGTACTTCAAGACCAAACGGAACAGTGAAAAATTGATACCTTCCAACCAAGACTGTTGGAAAACTAGGAGCAAGACTGCATACTGTAACTATGTATAGTGAAAGATGTTAACTAGACTTATTGTGGTGATCATTTCACAATATGTACAAATATCAAAACATTATGTTTTACACCTAGAACTAATGTTATATGCCAATTATAGCTACCAAAAAAAAGGGACTGCATGGTCATAATCTAATAAGAGTTTTTAAACCATATTTGTCAACCCCCTGCTACTGTAAGCTAAACACCAGGGCCTAAATAAGTAATAAAAACTTATATGACATTAGAAACCCCTTATCCTTTCCTGTCACATCACTGAATCCTGACCCTTATCCAATAAGCATCTGAATCACTTGGGAGGTTTTAAGAGTATGGAGTGTACTTGGCTAAGGTTAAAAGAGGACTGACAGCAATATTAACCATCAATTTCAGGACTCGGGAAAGTCCACAGCCTGGAACTAATCCTGAAAGCCCCTAAAACCATCACTTCTAAGGAGGGAGGATTCTGTCACCGTATTTGAAAATTCCCAAACTGAGGAGTCTCATCTGCTACTACAAAAACACCCTTTGCCCCACCTGGCCCAGGTACCCCTTCCTCAGTAGGTATCTTCACCACCAGCCCCTCAGCCCTCCCATTTCCATTCCACCCTTTATTTCCCGAAGCACAGCCTCCCAAGAAATGTCCTTTATGGGCCTGTGTCCTGAGGACGACCCTCGCCAGTCCCTCAGGCCCCACTCTCCTGAGACACACTAACACAGCTCTACCCACTTAACCTCCAACGCGGAGCCACCGCTGCCCCCGGCCGCCCTCTGGCCCCTTGCCCTTCCTCCCCTCCCCCTCCATTCTCGCTAGCTCTCCCTCGTCGAATCCCTGCCAGCCAAGCCCTCTCCCCTCACGCTGCTTGCCCCTCGTCCTCTCCAAGCCTCCCCAAAGCCACAGCCCCACCAGCCCTCTCACCGGCCGCCCCGCCGGTAAACGCTGTTCTCCAGCTCAAGGCTCACTGTTTGGAGTCTCCCCTTGTGATTGACGGCTACCACTTCCTACCACGCCTCAGCGGAACTACTTTTCTAGCCAATCCCAGAAGGAAACTGTCTACCGCCGGGCACCGCCCTTGGAGGTCAGCTTCGCCAACCAGCAAGTAGAAAAGAGGCGGACCCGCCTCCTGGATTTATCCAATCCGCTGGGGCTCCAGGGACAACAAAACAGTATGTAAGTTGGGATGATGCCGATGGGTCAGGTTCGGTTGCGAACGCAGGCAGGTAGGGAGAGTTACGAGCACGTCTGTTTTTCTTTGCAGACAGCACACCTACGTGGCTTTGTCAAATAGAATCATGCCGCAGGCTCCTGTGCACTTCAGCTGAGCGTCTCGGGCTGGGAGCCTGAGGTCTGGGGACCGGTCTGTTTACATCGAATTCTCGCGACAGCTAATTCGAAGCTCAAAGCACGTGGACATGGCAGCTGCCAATCACTTTCTGCTGGCCACTCACCCATTCCGAACCCGCCTCCTGCCCCGCCCTTTTTGATATGTTTATCTTCCGGGAGTCTAGGCCGGCTTGCGAAGTGGGCAGCCCTAGAGCCAAGGAGGTATTGATCTAAATGAGGGGCGCGGCCGGTAATCCTGTGAATTTGAATGAGGTTTGTGGAGCCCGCCTGACTCCTTCTTTATGTGTTTCCATCTCCCCTATGGAAGAGATCGCGATTTCACTAGAGATATTGTGTCAGTTACATTTCTTTTGTATTATGATAACATTTATTGATTTATTGAACAAATGCTCAGCAAGTCTCAAGCACTTCATAAGAATTATCAAAAGTAATATGGCAGAAAGGCAAGGGAAGCAAGGGCAAAAATGAACTATTGGGATTTCATCAAGATCAAAAGCTTTTGCACAGCAAAGGAAACAGTTAACAAAACCAAAAGACAACTGACAGAATGGGAGAAGATATTTGCAAACGACATATCAGATAAAGGGCTAGTGTCCAAAATCTATAAAGAACTTATCAAACTCAACACCCAAAGAACA